>VXAB01012917.1:22500-314635 GCA_013399175.1 Odontophorus gujanensis
TATTAAAAATCTTCCCTTTTTGTGAGATAGGAGGTTTAGAGAATAGTGAAATTCTTTTGTGTGTTGAACCTTAGTTCTGTTCCTAATGGTGGAAGTGCTGAAATTATGTATCTCACTGTGATCTGGTACTTCGGTATTTGCATAAACCGGCAGTCCTGTATATTCTTTTGGCAAACTGTAAATATAAATGTTTCATATTAGCATAGCTGAATTTTTGAGGTACAGACATTTGTGTGAGATTAGAGGACTTTATTTCTAAGAACTTGTAAAAAATAAAAGTATTTTCAATAAAATTCCCTACCTCACCTCTATTGTGCAGAAATTATCCCATTTCCTATGTTCAGTTTTCCATCTTCATTTGTAGGTGCAGATATCCCTTTTTTTTGTTGTTATTGGCAAAAACATTTTCCATTAAATGAGTCAAACAGTGTACTACTTTAAATTTGAAATGTAGCATTTCTTTTGTGTCCTTCACTGTATGGTGCTCAGGTTTAGGAACACATGGTAAATAGTATTTGCACACAACAAAGGCAGTTCTAGATGTTTTATGGCATCTGAAGAGATGCGTGTATCTGTTTCCTCACCCTACGTGTGTGTAATTTCATTGTAAAGGGATTGGCCATGATTGATGATACTGCTTTGTTTTTTGTCATTGTAATGGCTGGTGGGAGGGGAAGAGGGCAGCGACTGGAACCTTCTTTTCATAAGACCATGGATGGCAAGGTTCCTAGTCCCTTGTGTAAAGGGGACTGAGGAAAGAGTGCATTTGATTTAACTGCAGTTGTAAATACACCTTCTGATAGTAAGATCTAAAAATAGATGTCTTAAAAGACTTTCAAGTTATTCTAAAAGGAGCTTGCTATTTAATCCTTCCTTTCTCTGCCGTGTTCAACTCCTCACACTTTGGGGGGCAAAGGGGGAGAGCCAGAAGTTCTCTCTTATGTTGCTGCAGGGAATGACCTTCTTGGAGAAGGAATATCCTGCAGAAGCAGAGTGAACCTAAATCAATAATCTTTACTCTCGAAACTTGGAAGTATTTGGTTTTGGTTCCTCTATGTTCCTCCACTCAAATTGCACCAAATTTCTTGCCGTGTTTCAGAGGCTGTTTTGGCAATACCCATAAACCTCACTTTCTGAAGGTGCCTCATCACATTGGGTCCCTTTGGGAATTAGAGGAGAAAAGATAGTCAGCTCGGGGGGCTGGAATCATTTCCTCAGGAGAGCTTTTGATCTTTTTAGCTCATACGCAAGAACTGGAGTTGAGATAGAGTTGTAGCAAATAGCACCAGTTCCTGCTGAACTTTGTGAGACAGGCGTGTAAGATGGTGACAGTTTTGAGCCTGAATCTTAAAGATTGTGGGTTTTCTGGGCTTGATGTCTGTGTCCTTGAGAAAAAGGTCAGTGCATGTGTTTTGAGAGGACTTATTTTGATGTCATTGGTGTCTATAGTTTCAAAACCAGTGCAGAATAGTTGGGTTGGCAAGTCTTAAGAAAGCTATCTTTTTCCTGAGTGATAGCTCAGAGCTTTAAATGTTACTGCATAGAGTGCATATTAGGTATCCTCTAAAATGGGAAAGGGCGTGCTTTCACATGGTTGAATTTTAACTCCAAATGTTGAGGAATCTTGGTGTTACAGTGTAGCTGTACCTGCTCCCTGGTGGCCTGCATGCTTTTACAATGTGTTCTTCATTTCTCTTTTGTTTCTGGCCCCCAGTTTTACGAATGAATACTGTGATATAGAAAAAATAACGTTAAGGCTTGCCCTCCTTAAACACAAAAAATTATAGGGCAAATGTGTCCCTTTTCAGAGTTGCTCTTCATAAAACAAACAAACAAAAAAAAGTCTTAAGGTTTTTTAACTTTTCTCCTTATTAACAAGTTATCTGAATTATCTGGATTCTGATGTGAAAAATCTATACTTAAGTAAGAAATGTGCAGTTGTCAGACTGTGGCAGACCCAGCTGAGCTTCCCGAGATGCCCTAAATTAACATGATTCTTTGTTTAGCTGTGCTGAGCGCAGGGCTGGTGTGCAATCACATCAAACCCTGTTTGCAAGCATGCTTAAGCTGAAACAAGCTTTGTTGCAAGCAGTGGCATTAGACAACAGTCTCCTCTAAATCTGGTTAAACAAAAGCAAAAGTTCACTTTCATATTTTGGTAAAATTCTCAGGTTCAGGTTTTTCAAACTTTAACACATTAAAAAAAATAGAAATTAGTTTAATTAGCTGAACTAAACGTTACATTTAAACTCGAAACAATTACGTGAATAGTAGGGAACTCCGACTTTAACAGGAGACTTAGTTTTGCATGTAAGATGTGCGTAAGGAAGAAGGTTCATAGCTAAACATTTTTAATTAATTGCATGTCTTAATACATTCCCACTCCTTCCCTGCTCATTTCAGTATCACTTCATAGTAACTAAAAACTCATGTTTACTTTGCAGCTTTTTTGGAGACACTACCTTAATCTAAGAAGAATTAATAATTCCATAATGTATAATGTACATCCTATCTGAGTTCATGTGCCAGGGTTCCTACCTTTATTCTGCAATGTACTTTAATGTGAAGATGCACAAGCTACCATGGATTTTGACCTGAGGACCAGCTGGTATTCCTCAAAATGGGACTGACAACCTTTTGAATTCTTAAGATTTCTGTAATGCTAAGATTTCTCTTTATACTGGCATGATGTTCTGTCATTGTTATGTGACATCATACCTACAGAAACTATTAATAAAGAATTTTGCTAGAAGTACTGATTTCTCTTCATTTTGATGAAATTCAGACCAAATAGATCTCTGAAGTCAGACTACTGGAATGAGATTTAAAAGCTATTTACGTGACTGAAGTGCTTAATGCTCCGCAGAAAGTTTATCTTACATAAACTAACTTTTTGATGTTTTCCTTCTGTTTTGTGAAGCACCCATTTTTGACACTGCTGCTGGTGCAGACGTCAAGGCCTTTAACTTCTGAGGGCTCAGCCCTTAAAATTTCCAGGGTTGAGTTTTACTGCATTTCTCCCTAGAACCTAGCTGCTCCCAGGGTCATAAAGTTCACATTTTGTGTCTTATTTCCCTAAAACTATGCTGAGAAAGAAGCTCCACCTGCTTCTAAATGCTAATACCTGCACATTCTTCAATTGATGCATCATGATGTTTTTCAAATTTATTTTCACTGCATTCAGTTAGTAGTAGGTAGTAGTGAGTTAGTATAACTACCTGTAAAATGGTGCAGACTCAGACTGCTCTATGTGGTGTTCTCTCAAGTGTTTCTCAAAATAGTTCATGTCTCTGAATAAAATTTACTCTACTGTTTCAGGTAAAGGATGTTGAAAACTAGTAGTAGTTTTTCCAGTGATTGAAATGGCACCTTACAGCCTTTGCAAACAAGAGAAAGGTAATGCTCCTATGTTTCTGCTGCTCTGTATCAGCTAACAGAGAATTACAGCACGTTGTCACTCAAGGAGGGCAGCTCAGAGAATCCTATCAGTGTGTATCAGTTCCTGATGAGGGGCAGCCAAGAAGATAGAGCCAGAATCCACTGTGTTATCCAGTGGTGGGACAAGAAGAAGTGGGCACAACTTGGAATACCAGACAGTGCTCAAATATTTTATTTTCAGTATGAGGATATTTGAACACTGGAATGTGTTGCCTAGAGGAGCTGTGGAGTCTCCATCCTTGGTGATGCAGAAAAGCCAAAGAACAAGTAACTTGAGCAACCTGCATCTGTCAGCCCTGCCCTAAGCAGTGCAGTTGGAATACAAAATCTCCAGCTGTCCTTTCCAACCTCAACCCATCTGTGACCCAAGACTGTCCATAAAATGCCATGCATGGTTGAAATAAGATAGATAGTCTCAAATCTCAGATGCATAATTCTGGAGAGACTAAGAAGTTACCTTGATGTTAGTTAATGGAGATGTATCTGTATGCAGCTGGGTATCTCTTGTCATTATCACCACAGTGTCTTGTGGTTGATAAACCTCCACAGCAAAGGACAAGAAGGACTGATGTGTGTGCATACAACCTAGTTTTTTCTATTCACCAGCTACAAATAAAAGGCCCATCTAGCTGAACAACAACTTCAGGATGTTTTATGCAAATATAATTGCATGGTTTGGAGTTTCAACAGGATCTTCACTGACATACTTAAAAGACTCACATCTATGAGTTTGAAAAGAGCTTTCACATAGCTTCCTGCATCTGTAAAGCTTTCTGCTGATACCATTCACATTACATAGGATTTTACAGAAAATTGGCACTCCCAACTTACCTGACTTGTCATGTGCTGGTGATAGTGAGTTTCTTTCCTTCTAGAATCTCAGAAACAACAAAATGTGTGGCCTTGTATTCACAGTGAATGAATGCCCGTTCCAATGAGTACAGATATGACAAAAAAAATGTTAAGCACTGTCTAAAAACAGACTTATTGTCTACACAACTGATCTATAGTATGTTCTGCTGATACTTTTAACTCCAGTTCCTTCTGGCCTTTTCCACAAGCAGAAATATTTTTCATAATGGAAAATGTATACTCACTTGACAAGTTCTGAACAGTTCACTATCTTCCTTTCACAAAGGGATGGTCTAACAACTGCAGAGCAGAAGGGCGTTCATGCTGATCTCTGCATTAAGGATTTGAAAAATCAGTACATAAAATGGATGTGCATGTATGGCATGTAATTATTTGTAAAACCTGAACGCATACTAAGCCATTTATTTTTTTCTTATTTGTCAAGTGATTAGTCCTTTTCAGGTAGCTTTTTTTCATTTGTTTTTGTTTTAATGAGGCTGACAGAGGAGGGCAGAATTTATGGGAAGGTACAGTTAAGACTGATGTGACTTATAAAAGTGAAATCATTTATTACAAAAATCATTCTTCCACTAAAATCTTTTCAAAACATACAGTAATTCTGTAAATTTGGATGTTTCAGGTGCACCAAAAATGTATTTAAGGAATGTGACAATTATTTGCCTGAACTTGTGTCTGTCAATCTATTCTGCCATCTCCAATCAACATAATTCATGCTAACAAGGCCATTTGGAATTACAGTATCCACGTATAAGTCTGGGACAAAACATGTATTTAAAATAGAATAAGCACCACAGGAATAATTCTTATAATGGGTGAATGCTTATTTGTTTTAAATATAGAGAACTTTATGTTTCCAGTAAAGGATGCATTTCCGTACTGGCAGTGACAACAGATTTTCTACTGCAGGAGGCATGAATTATGTGAAAGCTCTTTCATTTAGAATATTGTCCTCAAAACAACTTGCTAGACACAGGCCAGACTCAGCCAATGGATACTGAAACAGGAAGGCAAATAATTTTCAAAGAAAATTATCCACATTTGTCTAGAACGTGTTTGTGCATGAAAATTACAGGAAAAGTAAATGCTGGGTAGAAGGCCTACAGGAAAAGGAATTTGTGGCTTTTAAAAATATCATTACGGAGAGCAAATCTCTTTTATGTACACTATTATTTAATGGCTTTCCTGAAATGTTGTAAAACCTAAGAATTTACAGTACGTTCTTCTACACAGTCTGAAGTACCATTTAAGAGGTAACCTAAACTCCCATGAGCAATGTCCACTATATAAACTAAATGCCTTTTTCCCTTTCACTTCAAAAACTACATACCTGGTTAAGCATGCATGCACAAAGTCCACGGCAGTTCCAGAGAATCGATCAGGTAGGGAAGGCATCAGTCCTCTGTGGGCTCCAATATAGAACATGGCTGCTATCCTGTCCATGGAAGCCAATGGTGGTTTTCCTGTTGCCATCTCAAATACAGTGCAGCCAACACTCCAGATGTCTGATTTCCTCCCATATCCAGATTCACTGATAACTTCTGGTGCCATCCAATATGGTGTCCCATGCACAGACTTGAGCATCTCGCTGTGTGTGCCGCCGAGGCTGACCCAAGCTAAACGCCGGGCACAGCCAAAGTCAATTAGCTTTACTATTCCATTTGGCATGAGCATAACGTTATTGCCCTTGATATCTCTATGGACTACACAATTGTCGTGTAGATATGCAACCCCTTCTAGAATTTGTTTTGTGTATTTACAGAGGACAATTTCAGGCAATGGACCAAAACGATTAAGAATACTGGAAATTGAGCCACCAGGAACAAACTCCATGAAAATACTTAAAATATTGTCTTCCAGACAAGTTCCTAAATAAGTTACAATATTGGCATGCTTCAGTGTCTTCAGAAGATCAACTTCCTCATGTAGCTTCTGATACTCCTCTTCTGTAGCTAGTTGATCTGATGTATCCAAAACAACCTGCTTTACAGCTATTAATTGTCCCTGGTTTGTCAGACCGCAGTATACCTACAATGAAACTGGCATTTATTAAAATGGAACATGAAATTAAAGTGTATGATTACTTATTTTAAATACTACCTTTGTTTCTGTCATGTGTCATGTCTCACTGTACAATCAAAATATTTAAGTTACACACTAAATGAGAAAAGAGTCATTTATAAGGTAAGACGTAGCTCAGAGATGACCAGTGCATCCCTTAGCATACTGAGACCAACTTACTGTGCCATAGGCTCCCTTTCCAAGGACTTCACCTCTTGTCCACATGATAGTATCCTTGTTATTCAAATTGCCTCCTGGTACTCGAGTAGATTCCTCAAAGTTTAGCAGTCCATTTTCTTCCAGAAAGGCTTTTCTGTCACTCTGCTTGGAACATGATGGTTAGTGTGGGGAGAAAGAAAGGAGGAAAAAGAAGGCTTCATATTATCATTACTTTTTATAGAGAGTAACTTTCACGAGGCATGAATCTTTTTTACAGATTTATATATATAATCCTTGCCTGGCACATCAATGCAACGTCTACGTTAACTGAGACTGTGGAAATATTTTCAAGTATATACCACAACAGTAAACAGTCTGAAGATTACAGCATGCCATCTTTTTTTGCCATTGAAAGCAAGCAACACAGAAGGAACACTTAAAAGAACATAATGGCTTACTGTTTTATTTTATTTTTTTGGTCATATAGCTACAGTTTGCTAAGTTAAGGGGGAATGTGACGAGTAAGTAACGTATATAATCCAAGCTTAATGAAAACAATTTGGAGGGGAATTATCAAGAAGAAAAAAACTGCCTCAAAAACAATAGGAATAATATTGCACCCAGACACAGATCCCTGAACTGAGGTACAGTTGGCATCTGTGCTTGCAGAAGCAAAAGGAAATGTATCAAAATGTACTGAATTAATTTTCCTTGTAAATTTTTTAAATAGATTAAAAATCTAAGAGAGTAAAGGAGAAGCAGTACTGGCAAGCAAGCTCCTTAGTAGTTGAAGGCTCTTCACTGAGTGAGGGACAGAATAAGCCTTCTGAGCTTAAAGTTCTCATTAAATATTACTTAAACAGTTGTGATTAGCCAATACTTGTAGTTAAACCAATTAAAATAGCCTCTCCCTTTTTTCACTATAATTTCTGTATTTAACTTGACTTGTCATCTAAGTCCTCCTGGTATGTCAGTCGTGTACCATCTGGCTCGTGTCAGACAGGCAGCACCTAACATCAGTATCCTCAGCTGAATGCTGGAAGACCCAGAGGGCAGCTGGCCCAAGCAAAATACTTCATCTTTAACGAGCACATACTACCAGTACTTTAGTTAAGCACTGGTTACTTAGTTAACATGAAGAATCATTTTTCATCCAACACTGTGTTGAGCCATCTAAAGTAGCAAGTTAGAAAAATTTAATTTTACCTTCTCTAGACCATTATCTACTATTTCTCCATCTCTAGTCATTATATTTCCTTCTTCTTTAGTATAGGCATTGAGCATTTTAGAACCTGCGTATTTTGCTCTTGAAGAGTTGATGTCTTTTTCTTCATGCAGTAGCAATTCTGCAGCCAGACAACAAATCAGCTCATCAGTTACATTCTTATTATCTGTCCAGGATAAAACGTTTTGACTTGTCTGGAAACTGGGGTTCATAACATTTGTTGTCTGAAGCACTGAAGGCTGAGCGAGTTCATTTGCAGAAATACCATTCTGAGGTGTGTATGCCCAACCATGACTTAATTTTTTGGTAAGGAATTGACACTCCAGTCTATCTGAAACGGGTGATGCTTTTCCTCTATTTACAGTGGCCTGATCTGATTCCAGGTGTTTGTAGCCATCCATATCCACCCTGTACTGGGGTACACAAATGTTCTGGTCTGCTGTTAATAAGCTGTTACTTAGATCAGTGCATTCTGTGTAGTCATTATCACTGAGCTGAAGAAGATCCTGGCTACAGGAACCATCTTTCTGATGATTGGACAGATCCTGACTGTCCAGAGATTGCTCCAAAGAAGCTTCTTTAATAGTTGATAACCTTGAATTTGAAAGAATTCTGTTCTTCTTGGTTGACTGTGAAAGCTCTTCTAAAAGTATAAGCTGATGATCTGTATCTCCATGAAGCAATGTCATGCTACTTGAAGTTGGTATTTGACAATCTGGACCAGAAGATATTACGTTATCTTGCTCTGTGCTGCCACCATGCAAGTCAATACTTTTGCTGTTTGCACGTAAGCCTTTCTGCTTTTGTTTAGTGCCAGATATGGTCTTCTTTGCTTTAGAATGTGTTCTCTTTTGAGTATTTCTTGTTTGGCTGCTGTCTCTTCTTTTATTGCAGGCAGAACTGCAGGTGCTAGCAATGCATCCCCCAGGTGGAGCAGAACAAACTTCTCTGTAAAAACTGTTCTCAAGTTGATCAAGCTCACGTGTGTGGGAATAGACAGGAGTTCCAAACATTTCATAAACATCTGGGCCTTTGTCATTTGAATTTATTTTCTTGAACATATCACTGTATTTCAGTTGTACAAAATCTGAAGCAGATTGTGCATATTGCAGAGAAAGCGGAGTAACAGGTTTCTTTGAGATAACTCGATTTTTGCAACTGCAGGAAGAACTTTGCTTTTTAAGTTTCTGAGCACCCTGAAGAAAACGACATCTGTTGGTTTGAGGTATTTTTTTTTGGCACTTCAGGAAAGTCTCAGATTCCATGCATGGCAGTTGCAAAGATGGAAAAATCTGCCTCCTGACATTTATCTTTTGCGTATTATGTTTTATGGAAATCTCATTAGAAACAGCTAAGCCTTCAGGTGTCCTTGTCTTGCTACTCATTTTAGATTTTGATGAACATTTGTTTCTATTCATCTTTATCTCACTTTTGTCATTGTAAGCAAGAACGTTGAAGCTGTGACTGATATGAGGAGGCAGGCTACGAACGGCACTCCTTTTTCTGGCAGGATGTTTAGTGGTGTGTGGTTTCTTAGGTGGTTCTTGTTCAGAGAAAGTAACATGGACAACAGGAACAAGCTCACTTTGACCTTTTGCAGTCAATTCTGACATTCCTTCTTTTTCCAGTTCAAAACTGAGAAGACAAACATTATCTTCTCTTTGTTTTCCAGAACGATCCTGCACTTCCACTCCAGGAATTACTGCAGCTACAGAATTACCTTCTAAGACATGGCAGGAATCGATCACTTCATTTTCACACAAAGAATCTAAATTACCATCACCAAGCACGAGGAGTACACTCTCAGCATCTTCATATGGTCTACAATCCAGTATCATCCCTGTAATGCTCTCTTCTATACTAGTTCTATAGGAATTCTTCACTCTTTCTTCCTTCTTGTCAGCTCTTAAAAGGTCTGTGTTGTTTGACACAGGATACAGGGCAGTAATTACTCCACAGTTTATCACATCGTTACTTGAGCGCAGGTTAAAAAGGTTATCATCACAAAAACTGCCTTGGGTCATAATATCTACATTCCCACAAGCCACTGAAAATTGGGACGACTTCTGGTCCATTTTTTCACTATTGACAGCTACCTCAGCTTCTGCCCATTTCGAATTGCTTTGAATTTCTTCTTTCTTATCACTGGGGTACTTACAATATTTATTCTTGCTGAAGCAGTACAGGCCTTCTGATGGAGTGAACATATCAGAAACAGTAGCCACAATCACACCTGAAGACTTTTCAGCATCTCGTTTTAATATATTGTCAAACTGATACTGATAAAATTTAGTAGCTGATTTTATAGGCTGAGAAATAGAGTTCGTAATACTCAAAATATTTCTGATCTTGGTGTGTTTATTGATGAAAATATCATCTAGAGGAGTAAGATGAATTGTTCTTATAGGTTGAAATGTCACTGGTGGCAAATGAAACTGTAATTTCCATTAAAAAAGAATTAGTAATGTACTACCCAGCAGATAAAGGTAAAATCTAATCACTAAGAACCAAACACTGATGTATTGATTTGACATATTCCTATATTTAAGTATAATATCAAAACACTGAGAAAATACATTATTTTTCTCAGATTTACAATTGTTCCTCATTTTGTTGCAGTACAGAAATTGGGATTCTTTGCTATAAGGCATAAGTCACTATGCATAACTTAAAAACAATAAGCCTTGGCCACACATACAAATAATATCATCAGTTATTAACTATGCCTTATGCTATATAGCATGTTTGATACACAAATTCCAAGACTGGTCAGCAGTTTATTGTGCTAAAATGTCCTTCTTGCTGTGCACTCTCACTGAATAAAAGCACAACTCCTATGTTGATATTTAAAGCCTTTGCATGTAACCCTTCCAAAAGAGGCACTACAGGATACACTATATTCCCAACAGAACCAGATCTCATTAAAGTAATTTTTAAAAAGCAGAAGCCTTAATAGTACAACAGAATGCTATTTCATCCATGGAAAAAAAAAAAACAAAACAATTTTTACAATTCATTTATTAGTTTTAAAAGTTATTTACTGTAATTCTAAACATGTAGCTCTTCTGTGCATTCAATGTAGACTTAAGTTCTCAAACCATGTTAGATGGGCTACAGATCCAGCTCAACAGCATTTTGTTAGAAAATACTACAGTCTGCGCTACATTTTTTCAGTGAAGTTCCAAAGGTTTGCCACCACAGAACCATTATTTAACATCAGCTAATGCAGTAGCCTGTTGTGCTTAGGATGTATTTTATTATCCCTCCCTTCTTTCTTCTCTTCCCCTTCCATTATCTGAAAGGTACTGCACATCTTTGAAGGAAAACAAATTTGAGCATTTAAATATTTTGTTGTGATTATTCATATGAACTGTGTGAATAATTTTCTGAAAGTATTTCTATTTTTTACTGTATAGGAAAGGGGTACAAAATAAGCTCTAATAAGATGCATACTGTTATGCAAATGAATGCAAGAGAAATAATTACACAGTCATATGCTCTGAGTACCCATCTGCATGTCTATATTCAACATCAGCGAGGAATCTGCAGGAGATTTTTGCTGCATTCCAAGGACAAGCTGAAGTTTGAATGTGCCAGGAAAGCAATGAGGGCTGTTTTGAAATTTACAGTTGAGAACTCTGTCTAGTCTGCATGGTTTTAGTTTGAACGCTCATTAAATCCCAAATGATAAGCTCTAGTAATCATCAGAGCCTAAGATGTGAAATAAAGCTGTATTAAATTACATTGACATCGACTAAATTATTTTTCTTAAACATTTCCTTCAGTAATGTTTTATTTTTCCATAGCTCTTTTTCTGAACTTCTGTCAGAACTTCCTGTGAATGCTTTTGCACTCTGCAGTAGGTACACTAAAGTGGATTCAATAATTCTCTAGTGAAAAGGACTAATAATTAATATCTACAAAGACCAAATTCTGTCTAAGTACAATAAATTTGATCTTCTGCAGCCCTTAAAACTCACTTGGTGTGATGCCCTGACTGATGTTAAATGACCAGCTTGATTGCAAGTACAGGAGTAGCCATAAACAACAACAATCCTGTTTACACTTATCACAAAATTTCATGATAACTACTATTCTAATCGATCATATAATGTCAGGTCTGTTCTTCAATTTGGCTTCAATTTTATATTGCCCATCAACACAATAAAACTGCTTTGCTTTGTTTTTAAATTCAGCAAAGCTAAGCATCTAAGGCATCTAACATACAGAAAATTAACTCATGTATTTCCATTTTAAGAGGTTCTATATCTTTTTAAACTTCCAACACCTTGCCCTCAATAATCCCAGATGTAACACTAATATAATTTTGAACTTGTGCTGATATATATCATAACATCTATAAAAATACTTGATGTTCATCTGAAAAGCTGAAGCAGAGAAATCCACCCAGACTTCTTTCGTATCAACACTTCTAAAGTTTTCAGAGTATATAAAACTTTTAATTGTGTTTATTTTTCTACATAATACCATCTTACCTCAGACCTCTTGTTCCTGTTTCCCAGTATTGTTACATTCAACCCTTAAAAATCAAAATGCATTAATGTTAGTGAGAAGTCAAACAGACTACGGTTCTCACTACATAAACATTTTAACTGTAGGGTTCTGAGGACCAGACATTTGTCTAACATGTGGCTGCAGGACTACGCTAAAGATCTGCTATAACAAAAAAGGAGGGGAGTTACAATTGCACTTTCTATAAAACACAGTTAAGTACAGTAATGTAAAATTATTTTATTCTAACAATTTAAGCAAATATTCCTTTGAAATTCCAGATGTTTGCTAACTTCAGCAAGTAGCTAATTAATTCAATTATGAAATAATTAATTCCAGTAGGAGGAAAAAAAGTGAAAAGAGATGGCATCCTGGCTCCTCTGAGAATGCCACTGTACATTATGTGTGGACAGTTTTATTACACAGAGTAATGGGAGTGTAACATCTCTTTTTTCCTTTATGTTCCCTGCTGTTGCTTTTCTTTATCTCCTTCATTCTCTAAATACACATACAATAATTAAAGAAGACAGGCAATATGGCTAAACCCTACTTAATGTGAAGAATTGAAACAAAAAGACAATTAAAAGTTGGAAGGACTTCTGAGGCTTTAGCACCTACCTTGAGAGTCACATTTAACTTTTTAAGAAAGTTCTGACTTTTAAATTTGAACTTACTTTGTTGCCCATGTGCTTTTATTATCTGGAACACACCTAAATCCTTAAAATATTTTGGAATGTTGGATTCTGGGTATGAGGCCTGTAGCAGAAAGCTGAAGTCAAAGCCATGTCTTATGTTCTCTTTCTTCAGCAAGAAAGGTGGAGTGCTGCGCTGTGCCATCTGTAATGTTAACTGCTTTTTACTTGGACAACATGCCACTTGTTTATCTGGCTGCAGTCTGGTTGTAGGTGTTATCTGGCTAAAAGGCAAAACCAGAAACCAAAATACAACATGAAAATCAGTGGAAGGAGCCTACTGGGTTCAAACAATCATTCAACTTAGGAATAAGAGGAACAAGAAGCTTGCAAGACCCAAGAATGCCAAAGCATTTTCTCCTTCTTGATCAGTCTAGGAAGCTGTGGCTCTCCCCAGCAGCATCTAACTGCTATGCTAGCAACTGATCACAAATAAAAAAGAATGGCAAACGTAGACAAAGGCACAGTATAAATAGGAAAACACATGGCCCATCTTTCCCTTGTTGACAGAAACAGACTGCTTCCAGCAAGTATTTTTTAAGAATCGTAAGGAAAGTATGTCAAAAGAAAACCAGGTGGTGCGCCTTTGTCATTTATAAACGACGCTATGGCCTCCCTGCAAGAACAGAGGCTGTATGGACAAGACTCAGATTTCTGCTATCTTGTTTCTGAAGGATGGCAAATCCAAAAATGGGGGGAAAAACAAAACAAAACACCTTTGATTGAAAAGAGGTAGAGAATACAGTCTACTTTATCTTAAAGCTGCATGCGAGGCAATTCTTTGTTTTTAATTAGGTCAAACACTGATGTAAACCCATACACTGGAAGCTACTTCTTATACTGTCCCAAACCACTAGTTCATGTAGTACAATATCTATCTGCCTCTGCCAGGATCAGTGACTGACACTGGAAAAAAACACCATGCAACTCATATAGCTGTATCTAATACATGGCACAAAGTAAATCTTTTCATGTTCAGACTAATTCCTGCTTTGTCTTCACTTTTGGAGACCTACCTACAAATTAAACTTCAATTCTACTTACCTATTTTTTCCTAGAGCTTTGTACGAATCACAGATTTCTTTCATTATCTTATCTGCATTTTGAAGAGCAACAACATTTCCACAACCTGCATCAGTAAATTAATATATTAGTACTATACTGCTGCATTTCATGAAATTCTAGTATACTGCATATCTTTCACTCACCAGTCATACAAAGCAAATATACTTATTTTTGGCCATTAAAATATTATTGAGATGTATCAGGAAAAAAAACCCAAAAACAAAAAAAAACCCATTTCATTTCAGTAAAATACATATACTTTTTGTTGTAAATTTTAAGACATTTGAATGCATAAATCTAAAATAATTTCAGTTATTTTGGTAAGTCTATTAATTCAGTCTACTTTTAAAAGCAAAGAACATCTTTAAAAAAAATCCAGTTACATCTCCCATTTCAGTGGAACAGAAATACAAGAAAAAAGGTGGACCAATTCATTTTGAAAAAGTATTAAAATGAAAACAAATCTCAGGGCTCTCCCATGGCAGAAATAACTTCAAGCTCAATTTCATAATTTCTTGTGGATGTTTGATTTTAACAAAAGACAAGATCTCAAGTTAATGTTATCCTTTTTCTTCTCCAGATCCATACATTACATTTCAGAGACTTCATGCCAGCGGTTAGATACCTTCTTTGCTTCTCCTCTTAACCTTCTGCTTCTCAGACATACTGTCCTTAGATTCTTTAAGGTCCTGAAACCTGAAAAGATATTTCCCTAATTGATTTCCAATTCAAGCACACAAATCAATAGATCATATTTCATTATTTTGGGATCCTATACAACATCAGCATTGAAAAAGTACTTGAAGTTATTAAAAAATTCACAGTTTAACTTAACATCCAATGCCCCATCCTGCAAATACACAAAACAAAGCAGTCCAAACACAAATTTTATCGCTAAAAATTCAGCACATACTGTGAAGAATAAGAAATGAAAGCTCTCAGTATTATTATGCTGATACCACCCTTATGCAGCAGACCAGAATGTCAACAAATCACATTTAGAAGATAATTCTATTTTTAACATTTTTTTTTAACAACCCAGATCTGAATTGTTCATCTTTATTTGATCAAAACTCTTACTTAGCAACAGAGATCAAAACCAAAAACTTCCTGAGCACCGAACAGCTTGTATGCTGCAATCTCAACAAAGTCTCAGTATGACTGTTTTTGTAATCGTGATGCAATCCACATCAACCCTCTTTCCTAAGAAACACAAAAAACTCTTAAAATTAATATCCATGGGGTTTCTTTATGGACTCGGGGCTCTTTCTGAAAAACATGGACTTCTGTTTCTCAATTAGCAAGCATATGTAATGTAATTAAGTACAGTAAATTGAAACAAATGTAAGAAAATATTACCAGCTAGTATCTATATTTCAATGTTTCCCACTGTCTTTATTACTTAGCAAACAACAGACAGTTTAAAAAATGCAGAAGATACTGTCAGATGTGTGTACAAATACACAGAAATGAATATTCCTCATTAAATGACAGACAGCCTCGAATTCATTAGAGTTGCACAGGGTTAGTGAACGCTAGAGAGGAAGATTCACAAAATAAGAAAAGTTCACAATGGAAAATTCTGTGATAATGTGCCTAATATGAATAATGTGTATAAGGACTTTTTTCCATCTAGAGGTAAGCAACATTTTTCAGCATTCATTATACATTTTATTATAAGTAACTCCTAACAGGTACTGCCACAGGCAATGTTTTTGGGTTGGGTTTGTTTGCTTATTTGTTTAGCTCATAAATACTTGCTTTCAGTATTTTCATAAATTCCTTTTTTCCTTTGCACTTGAGCTCTCAGTAGAGCTACTAATGGGAAAGCAGCCCAATATTGCAGCGCTGCCAGTGGTAAAGCATATGCAACAGATGGCAGGTAACAACACTGTCCTTCAGAGGGCTTCAGGACTCTGTCTGTCAGGAATGGTTCCATTTCAAAGTCAGGACAGAGGTCCATTGGATTCAGCAGCACTTTACCACTTACTGCTAGTCAGCAGAAGAACTTGGCTTTCGTTTCTCATCCTATCAGCAAAAAGGACACAACATGCCTTCAGCACGCTGCAGCCTTCCCAAGAGACTCATCCACTTATTTTGAATTAAATTAATTGTGACAATTCTGTGTGACAGTTTTGTGTGTGAGTGAGAGGGAGAGAGGAAGGTATGTCATCTTACAGACGCTAATCTCAAACGATGCTGCACCTTGACATCGGGCAGCACTGTTACTGGAGGTTTACAATGTAGAAAAGTCGAGTAGCGAGACCAAGATCAACTGTGGAACAGCAGAAGCATGCGCTCGTGATCTGTCATGTTAAACAGCAGATAGGCCATTAGAAGGCCCATCCTATGAGCCTGTTAAGGGTTATAACACACCATGAGCTTTTCCAAAGTTTGCCTTTTTTGAATGTATATTAAAAAAAACCCACAAAACTTTCAACACAGTAGCTGACAAGGCTGTATGCAGTAAAGCGAAGCCGTCCCTTACCGTGTGGTCGTGGCAGAGGCGCGGATCCGGGCACGGCGGCGGCCACGCTTCGTTTACAGCGCGTTGCCACGGCACCGCGGGGCTGAGACTGCGGGCAAGGCGGCACCGCGGCCCTCCCCGTCCCGCCTTATTGATGCGTGTATTTGTACCGGAGAAACAGCAGTTTGCAGCGCAGGGTAACGGTCACAGCTCCTGCGAGGGCTGGCAGCACTCCGTCTGTGTGAGAAGGAGCCATTACGCCGCGTTAGTCCGGATTTGTTTACCCTCTCAGGCGGTCCTACATTGCCCCGTGAACAACGTCAGCTTCACACACCGTGCGTGAGCCCTTTCCCTACTGAGCAGAGCGCTCTGAGGCCGCACCGCGTGCTGCGAGCCCCCTCGTGAGGCGCTGAGGGGAATGAAGAGCCGTGTGGGGGACGGAGGGGGGACGCCCCTCCCGCCTTCCCGCCAGCCCTTGCGCGCGGGGGCGGGCCTCAGCTCAAGATGGCGGCGGACAGCGAAGTGAGTGTTATCCCTCTCCTATTCCGTCCCGCCCCGCGGTCGCCTCCTCGCTCACTGCTTCTCCTGCTCTCTCCCCTCAGCCCGAGTCGGAGGTGTTCGAGATCACGGACTTCACCACCGCCTCCGAGTGGGAGAGGTAGGTGGTGCTGAGGGCGAGTCGCGGGGCTGCAGCCGGCCCTGCTCCCTCACGGCCCCCGCGCGCATTCCCGCCCTCCTTCACCGGACATTCTTAAATATTACTCTTTAAAGTGCTATTTACATGACAATACCTGCGGTAGGAGGAGACGGATTTAAGGTCTGTGTTTAAATTTGAATTTTGGTTACAGTTATGTGTCTAATGCGGTTTTTGTTTTTCTGTAAGCAGTGCTCTGCTTTGTTGCAGGACCAGACAAACGTATACCGTCAATCTCAGTTCTTCCGACACGTGTTGTCTTAAATGAGTGATATGTATATGGATCTAAAAGCTTGTGTTGGCCATAACTGGGACACGTTTTAATTTTAGCTGGTCATGTTTGAAACTCTTTCTGTAAAACCAGTAATTGGGGATGAGGGGGAAGGGTAAGAAGGGGAGACAGAAAGCATGTTCCCCTGCATTAGAAATTACTCATTTGGAAAAAAATGATACTTGAAGTGTAATTGCAGTGCTGGTCAATGAAGTGGTTCACAGAATCACAGAATTGTAGGGCTTGGAAGGGACTTTTAGAGATTATCTGGTCCAGCTCCCTGCCAAAGCAGCTCCCTAGCCCATGTTGCACAGGTAGGTGTCCAGGCGGGTCTTGAATGTGTCCAGAAGGAGACTCCACCACCTCTTTGTGCAGCCTGTGCCAGTGCTCCGTCACTGCACTGTGGAGAAGTTCCCACACACGCTTGCGTGGAACTTCCTGTGCCTCAGTTTGTGTCCTATTGCCACACACTGCTGAGAAGAGTCCAGCCTCACCCCTTTGCTTTCTGCTCCTTAGATATTTACAGATGTGGATCAGATCCCCTCTGAGTCTTCTTTTTTCAAGGCTGAACAGCCCCAGGGCTCTCAGCCTTTCCTTGTAGGGAAGGTTTTCCACGCCCTTTATCACCAGTTGGACTTGTGGATCCCCAGAGGTCCCTTCCAACCCCTACAGTTCTGTGGTTTTGTGAAAATGGGTGAGACTTTATAAGTGTTCAACTCACGTTCATAACAGTTGCTAAAAATAATGCTCATCTGGGGTGTGAAACTAAGAGCACCACTTTATTTGCACAAGGAAGTGGTCCTGTTTTTGTTGTGGTTCTTGGTGTGTTATTGTTTTTTGTTTTGTTTTAAAGGAATTCCCCAGTAGGACTACTTGTCTGCTTTTGGGGGTTGGATTACGACACAAACTGAGTGAGCAATCAGGAAATACTAATACCTTTTTCCCTCCTTACTAGATTTATTTCAAAAATAGAAGAAGTGTTGAATGACTGGAAACTTATTGGGATTTCTTCAGGCAAACCTCTGGAAAAGGTCAGTTAGAGCTTCCAGAGAGCCTTTAGAATTACTAACTAGCAGCACTTTAAATGTGGCAGCTAATGATTTGTGTTAGGAGTTTCATCTTGTAAAACTGTCTGTTGAACAAACAAGTGCTGTGAAGTTATTGGAGGTCTGCTGGATGGATGATTTCCCCAATAAATGTGGATCTTATTGGGACTGGCACTGTGTTGCTGTGCTTTGCATTGACAGTTTTCCATTTGGGAATGTGGTTTTAGCTTCTCTGCATTCTCACAAGGTTTTTTATTTACTTTTTTTTTTTTTTGTCCTCCCTGGTTGATGTGTCATGCCTCACATACTCATGGATGAGGTTTGCATTGTGTTACTTGTGACTCAGTACATCTCTCATAGAGATTTTTTACATTTTTTTCTCCCAGAGTCTAACGAGTGCCTTTGTGGTGCTTCTTCAGTCCTGTAAAATGTGTGGAAGATTAAGGGGTTGTATGGCTGCCATGATTCCAGAGTTTTATGACTCTTAATTTTAGGGTGCCAAGTATCATAATAAGGATTAAAGCTTATGATATTTAACGAACTAATTGTCAACCATAGCTGTCAGTGTGTTCCTGTATTTTATGTTTTCTACACTGGACCTCTTATGTTCTAGTGAGAAGACATCTTTTACAAAGAGTGGTTGTCCACATTACTTCTAGTATTTACTGTACAATTCTGTACACTGCTGTTGATTTTTTTTCCCCTAAATATTTTCCTTTGTAGTATTTTTGTGTAAAGTTTTATTATCCTAAAACAGGAGTTTTTGAAGGTTTTAATACATTGTTATGTATCAGTGGAACTCTGATCAATGTGAATATTAAAGAAGCATTTATGTAGATTGGTAGAGTAGACAGGGACAGGTAAATTCTGAGGTAGGAAGATCTTGTTGCTGGGCAAAGTAAAGGGTGCACATGCTTAAGATGTGCAGTATCATGTGAAGGGAAATATTAGGCATTGAAGAGGCAGATAACTCTGGAGACTATCCTGGGGGACATCTTGTCCTTGAAATGAAAGTGATTAACGTGGATTTTAGCATTCAGCTAACTTTATATTTGAGTGCCTTGAGAATTATCTTCATAGTAAAGCGTGCCCAGCTGTAAAATGAAACTACAGAAGGAGAAAAAGGGGAAGAAATACTAACCTAAGTTTGTGTGATCAAGTAATAGCATTGCTGGTTGCTTTTATTTGTTATTTTCAATCTACAGGGTGCATATACCACAGGAGCATGGGAGGAGAAATCAGATGAAATTTCATTTGCAGACTTCAGATTCTCAGTTACACATCATTATCTTGTACAAGAACCCGGTGATAGAGATGGGAGAGAAGAAGGTGTAGAAGGTAGTTGACAGTACTTGTTAGTGCCTGAAATATGTGCAGTGTTGTAAGGATATGACAAAAGGCAATTTCAGAACGTCGATTTCATAAGTGCTGATTTGAATCTGTGTGAAATTCTGGGGGATCTGATGGGTTGGACCTGACGTTCCTGATTTTATCATGTCTTACAGTGTGCACATTGCTTAAGAATTAAACTGTTAGCTAAGTGGATGCTGATGCTCTTACATGTCCCATTTTTTTTGCAGATGCCCTTCCTCTGCCTATGCAGGACTTGCTCTGCATGAACAATGACTTTCCTCCTAGAGCTCACTGTCTGGTAAGATGGTATGTATGCTGCTTTTCTTCTTTAATGCAGAGAAGCATAGCAATAGATTGTTTTCAAGTATAATTACAGTTCTTACTAACTTTAGTAAGAAACTCAGGACTGGTACACCTGAAAATTCTCAAATGACTTTAGTAGTATTTGAACATCGTTGAATTCAGGTAGTGATGTGATGATCTGTGGTACTGCATTCCCAGTCAGACCTTGGCCTCTCTGAATGAAGCAACACACAGCAAGATCAGTCATACCCTGTCTGTGACAATTAGATTGTTCAGGTTATAATATTTCTAACAGTTCTGTATTTGAGCTGGTTTACTGGAACACACAAATACGTTGCCCTTTTCCCCTTCTTTCTCTAAGGTATGGCTTACGTGAGTTTGTGGTTATTGCTCCAGCTGCAAATAATGATGCAGTTCTTAGTGAGTCAAAGTGTAACCTGCTGCTGAGTTCCGTCTCTATTGCGTTGGGCAACACTGGCTGGTACGTGAAAGCATGAACTTTTTTATATGCTCAGGTGAAACTAGTGCACTCTTCATTTAGTACTTAATTTATTTAGGAAAAAATATTGTTATTGAATTACATTGTGTTTGTTGCATTTGCACCATAGTACTGTTACAAAAAGATGTTTTTTAAAATCTTCCCACAGTAACTATAAAAAGATTGTCATTTATATTCAGTGTTGTAGGAAAACATGAAAGGCTTTAAAAACTGTTGCATGTTGTTGAGGTAACTGGCATACAGAGCACAGCTTTTGGAAGATTTCTTCTCTGTGTGATAACTGTACATTTCTAATAATTATTAGTAGCTTTAATAATGAAACTGACAGCTAACAGGTCACTGGTGAGTCTTTGCATTTGTTTTTCTCATGACGGTTTGTTCAGCATTCTCTTTGATGATGTAGTTAAGAATATTTTTCTGTGATTCTTACTAAGCATTTTGAACTGAATTCCCCTAAGAGAAAATGTATTCTAAAAAATACAGTGTTTAAAAGGTTGTGAGATGGCAGAGATAATCCGAAACATGGATGTTTTATAGTCAGGTGCCACTGTTTGTACAAATACATCAGAAATGGCGACGTATGTATGTTGGAGAATGTCAAGGTCCAGGAGTCCGAACTGACTTCGAAATGGTTCATCTTCGCAAAGCGCCCAGTCAGTACACTCACTTGTCAGGATTACTGGATGTCTTCAAGTCCAAGATTGTAAGTGCATCTGTATGTGCATGCCTGATACGAAGAGTAATCGTTCTGTTACCTGGCTGCCACTGATCTACTTCTGTCTTCTAGCAATTTATTCTGTAAGAATCAGACTTACTGTCAGTACCAACAGAGCATCTTTCCAGATATTGTCGCTGTATCTAGCAGAAGATAGTAAAAAGTTGCATGCATTTCTCCACTGGGATGTGAAGGATTCTTCCTGTTTTGCAGCCTACTTAGAACAACTCCCTCTTTCATCTTCCCCATGCAAGCTGTATTTGCTGTTTGAAAGGAGAGGGGAAGGTTGAGGTGTGTGTTTGTTCTGATACTTGTAGCTGCAGCACCCAACCTACTATAAATTAAGAGTGAAGAGCAGTGTAACCTGAGGAGTCTTGAGTGGACTTCTCTAAAATGGGGTGGCTGACTGCAACACTTTGCAGCTAATGTTGGTAGTCAGCAATCTCATCAAAACACTGAAAAAGTCCTTACTGAAAATGTGACCTATTTTGTGTTAGTTACTTGTCCATTACTGGTTAAATGGATCTTGTAAATGTTGCATGGGTTTTAGAATGTTTAAATGCTTATGTAGGGTGAGTACCCAAATGAATAGAACCCTGTAGGGTGATGACCCAAAATGAATAATACCCAAACAGTGTAATCAAGATGGACAGTATATTTTTTGGATGAATTATCCAGATATCCTGATAAATTAGAAGGGCTCACCTGGAACTACACAGGAACAATCACCAGCAAGAGATCCTTTCCCAGTGGTGGTCAGCCCTTAAATGGGGTCTGGGAGAGGTAGAGCCAGACTCCACCCCTTCCAATCACACAGGTACATTGCATTCACCTGTGCTTCTGCAGCTGACTCAGTGCTCTCAGGCGATCAGTCAGTGGTTCAGGCCGTGATTCAACAGTTCCCATACAGCTTAGTTTTAGCACAAGTGTCTTGCTAAGCAGTGGCTTTACTGGTAATTCTTGGGGCTTTTGCAGTTCTGATGAAATTAATTCCATTACAAGTTGTCATAACTTAAGTTCTGTATGAGGCTATTATAGAGGATGTACACTTAACAATGAATGTTTTCAAGGGGTGCCCATTAACACCGCTGCCTCCAGTTAGCATGGCTATTCGGCTTACATATGTGCTTCAAGACTGGCAACAGTACTTCTGGCCACAGCAACCACCAGGTGGGAGTTTTGTATCCATATAATTACCTGTCTTAAGATAAACAGTAAATGCTTGGATTTTTTTGTTGTTATTAAGCCGAGGAGTTAATTCTTTTTTCACGTTGAAAATGTTGCTGATTGAGCCTTTTATAATATTAACTCTTGCTGGGGAGAGAGGGAAGGAAAAATAACTTGTAGTCTTCATTCTAAGGTACATAAACCAGGCTTGATAAGTTTGCAACAGTAATGCTACTTAGAAAAAAGCAGTGCTAGATTGCTCACTCACTAATCTCACAGTGAGCTCTGGTGTGCTTTCTTGGTGGTCATTCTTGAGTTTCAAGGATTAGTTCTTAGCAGACCTACTCATATAGTATTTGGGTAAGTTAGTTATCTGTTCTAATGCCTCAGTTGTTTTGTCAGTTGTTCAGATGCATGTGAAATTACGTACCAGATGTTATATTGGCATTGCAATACATTCTTAGCCATTTGAATTTTGATCAGTGAAGCCTATCAGTTTTTGTTTTGTCTTCAACGTGAATGACAATGGAAGTGGCTGAGGATGCAGGTAGGCCAATTTGTCTTTTTAGTAGTGAAAGTCATCCTCTAGAACATCGGATTGAGTCTTTAACTGCAAGATTCATAGTGAATCATTATTCTCATACGACTTTCCCACAGCCTTTTCAAAGAAGTTGGTTTCTGACTCCTGCAGTTACTTTTCCAGACATCCCTTTTACTGGATGAAA
Organism: Odontophorus gujanensis; assembly: GCA_013399175.1. Classification (NCBI taxonomy): domain Eukaryota; kingdom Metazoa; phylum Chordata; class Aves; order Galliformes; family Odontophoridae; genus Odontophorus; species Odontophorus gujanensis. The sequence goes on from VXAB01012917.1 coordinate 45,763, forward strand.
CTAATTTCTTACCCTGATCTTTTTATGACAAATTTGTGTCTATTTGTTTTTTCCTGAACGTGAACTCTTCAAGGCTGTCTCCATTGTTGCCATCTGTTCCTGTATAAGAGGACCAGCTTTTCCTCAATGCAAATGACAGAAGTTTTATTTGGAAACTAGGATTACTTCCTATCTTCTGCTGGAAACAACTACTTTTGCTGTGTGCTAGTATTGCAGTTTTATAGCTCTTATAGCTCCTTAGCTGTTCAGTTATTTTCTGATCAGCCAACGAGTTGCAGTTGAAAATAAAAAGATATGCTTTTTCAAATACCCTGTACTTTCTGTATGGAAAATGTGTTTATCTGTGTTCAGATATAGATGCTCTAGTTGGAGGAGAAGTTGGAGGCCTTGAATTTGGGAAGTTACCGTTTGGTGCCTGTGAGGATCCTATTAGGTAAGATAAAAGTTCAGAAACCAGTTTTTTGTATTTTTTATAACTTTGCTTAACAGCAGACTTTAAGGTATGTCATTGAACTTTGCCTTCCTGTCACTCATGCTAGTACGTGCTCTAATAGCAAATAACACAACTTAGCAATATATTCATATAATGGTAATAGTGTTGCAGCTCATAAATGTTCCAACATAAACTAACGGAGTACTCAGTTTGTCCCTGAAACTGTTATGTTGGAACACGTGTTAACTGGAGAAAACTTAAAAAATCATGTGCTTTCATTCAGCATTTGGACTTACTCTTTTTTTTTTTTTACTATGACATTTCTAGAAGACGTTACATGTCAGAGTCTATTAACTGAGTTGTTATAATACTTCTGATGTCCTCTTCTGAATCCCCACTCAGCAAATCAAGGGATCATTTAATTAGTAGTATTAGACACTATTAAAGCTGTAGATGGTTTATATAGGGTTTTTCTTTCATCTGTGCTGTGATACCTAGAGGATACTATACAATCTTTCCTTTTATGGAGAGGAGTTATGAAAGAGTCCTCTCTGCCAGCTGCTAGTAAGGTTGCATGCAGTGCTGGGTGATGAGCTGCTGAATAACCAGAAGAATGCATGCAGTGAGGAAACTTGTTGAAAATATGCACAGCTCTGTGCTTAGCTGCAAAATCCACACAGGGACTTAAACATAACCTGACATGTTAATCAAGATCTTAAGCATGACAGAGACTTGAATCTTGTTCCGTTTCAGTGAGCTCCATCTAGCCACCACGTGGCCTCACCTAACAGAAGGTATAGTTGTCGACAATGATGTCTATTCGTAAGTATTTTGTCTGAATTGCAAGCATCTGGGTGTGTACTCTCCACTTGTTCACTACTGCATTGAAGTGACATTAGGACTGTATCTGGCTTTCTGTGGAGTGCTAAGGTCTATTGATAGAACATCTGCTCTGGAAAAAATATTTTTGAAGTGCATTTCTGTGTGAGAAAATGTTATAATGCTGTGATCTCAACAGGTTGTACATTCCCATAGCATATTCCCATGCTAAGCTTAACAAGTTTTGTGTATTGCTTTATTTTCTTGGAAGTGATGATAGGAAGATTTAGAATACAGAAAGCATTAGGAGTCCACTGATTGCCATACCTCTTCCTAAAGAGGAAGATCAATATACACTGATAGTTCTGAAAAAGAGTTGTAGTCTATTGTTTGAAGTAACGCAGAAATAATTTTTCAACATCAGTAGACTTCAGAAGATGATTGTACTTAAAATTGAGCTGAATTGTTCTTTTGATTTTTTTTTTTTTTTTTTTTTTTTAATTCATGTCATATATGTATATGAAAAAGGACTGTTGCTTACATTTTAGAATGCTTTTCATGTTCCTCTGTATAATTTGGTGTATATTGTAACTTCACAAATATGAAATTCTATTTGTTCGGAATTTAGTGCTCATCTCTTGTGTACCTGTGGTTCCGGAATGAAACTTTTTTTTTCTAGTGACCTGGATCCTATTCAAGCACCACAGTGGTCTGTGAGAGTCAGAAAAGCAGACAATCCTCAGTGTCTATTGGGTAAGACATCACAATTTTGTTGTATCTTCTTTTTTTGATGCATCTTCTTTTATGGCTGTTAAGTTTAGAGGTTAGAATTGGATGATTGATTACCTGATGACCTGATTCCTCACTCCCATGATTTCTTTGATTGTAATGTATTTTGGGCTTCTTTTTCTGAGAACACAAGCTTTGAAAATAGGTATATTTCTTATAGGTTAGTCTACATCTGAGTACCATTAATTAAAATAAGTGCTGTTCTTCATCAGATTCCAGAGAATAAATGTTTACTGTGTATGTTCTGTTCTGCTGCAGAAGTTTCAGCTTGCTTTGGGTGAGGTCTGTGCTGTGGAGTGGTGGCTGATAGGTGCCTGGCTGTGATTTCTCTGATACTTCAGTTAGGTGGTTTAAGGATATCATGTGCTTTGGAACAGATTATCATGTTCTTTCAGACAAAAGAGAGAAAGTTTATCATCTTTCAAGAATTAACTCAAAGGTTAGCTTATTGTTCAGTGAGATCTTCATTCAGTTGTTGAGAAACTGTTTGTCTTACAGGTGACTTTCTTAATGAATTCTTCAAGCTTTGCCGTCGGAAGGAGTCGACTGATGAAATACTTGGAAGGTCTGCGTTTGAAGAGGATGGAAAAGGTAAAGCTAAAATCTGCCTTTTGAAATACTATGTTGGGCACTTTTAAACAGCCAATTAAGAGCGTAATCTGAGACTTTTTGACCTCCTTTCCATTTTAAAGGCCTGTCTTACTGAGAGAAATATAAAACAGCTAAAACCAAAATTATTAGACCAACTGGTCAAGCATTATCCTGACAGTGTGGGGATACTGTTATCTTTTTTTTTTTCCTATGTCCTTCTCTCTTTCTTTCATTTCTCTATTTTAACTAGTTAGCATTAAAAAGTGTTAGACTGCGTAGAGTATGTGTTACTACCAGTTTGAGATGAAGTCTCTTCAGCCCTCCCTTACCTCTCATTTCCTTAAAGTGTTTGCCAAGATGAGGTTTTTCCAGGCTACTGGTAATTATTTGCTTAAGTTTGTTCTTACCCTTTTTAACAATATTAATTCATTGGTTTTAGAGTTTACCAGCAACAGCTTTGTCAGTTGAGGAGTTTAACAGAAGAATCTAAAACAAAATAGCAAGTAGGTCATGAAAGCTCATATATAGTGATCAATGCTCTTCAGCAGGCTTTCTTGCTGGTACTCTGCCTGTCGTTATTTGCAAGTATGCAGTACTTGCAGTAGGTGGGGTGGCAGGCACTACCTGCAAATGCATCAGAGGTGGTTGGTCTGTGACTCCTTTCTGACTCATGATTCTGCTGTATAACTTTGTGCCTAAGAACAATGCATACTGAGGGTCAAATGTTGACAGCATGAGGGTATAGCCTTGGTTAATAGTGTTAAAAATCAATGCAACAAGTATGGATTGATTATGTCAGGTGAACGTTGAGCTGATATTTTTGTTCTTATCTTAATTGCCTAGAGGTTGCTGATATCAGTCACGCTTTGTCGAAGCTCACCGAGCCAGCACCTGTCCCGATCCACAAATTATCCGTCACAAATATGGTTCACAGTGCAAAGAAGAAAATCCGCAAGCACAGAGGTGTAGATGAATCACCTTTGAACAATGAAGTTTTGAACACTATTCTTCTGGTAAGTGAGCAGAATTAATTTAAAGAAAAAATGCTCCTGATATCAGTCTTATTATTTGAATTGCATTGATCCAATTCTTGAAACAACCTGAGTCTGAGTTTTATATCTTCAAGTTCTTATTCCCTGATGCTGCTGATAAACTCGCAGAGGGATTTGAAAGCAGAGCTAGTGCTCCAGCAGGAAGCAATCCTCCTCCAGAGAATGAAGACTACGTAAGTTATACCAGCTGATACATGACAGAGGGAAGATGGGGAGGGAACACAATCTTTAGTGCGTGTTAATACAGACGTTGTTGTGATTGCCTTGTGTTTTGCATTGATGGATTTTGGAAAGATATACAGAACGCACAGATCATGTGGTTTTGGAGAAAATGCCATTGGTTGTATATTCCTGCTTTCTTTTATTTCTTATATAGAATCTCTTCAGTCAGTTTAAATCTGCTCCTTCTGATAGCCTGACGTACAAATTAGCTTTATGTCTTTGTATGATAAACTTCTACCATGGAGGAGTAAAAGGAGTGGCACATCTTTGGCAAGAGTTTGTGTTAGAGATGCGCTACAGATGGGAGAACAACTACCTTATTCCAGGGTAAGATTGATTTATTTATTGCAGATGTTATCTGCTGCTTTTATTATCTTTCCTTCCTAAAGCAAGAAAGGAAAGGGAGTAGGGAAAGAATCTGCACACTCTGTTAAACTCAAGACATCTGAAGGAGCTCCAGTTAAAGAGCATTCCTTTGTGTGGAGGAAAAAGTTCATGCAAATGCTTAGCTTCCAGATTATCAGATAAAAACGAAGGAGCTGATAGAGTGAGAAATACCTTTGTTTTGTGGTGTAGTTCTACCACTTTTCTAATGGAGATGTTCTCAGTTCCTGTTGGCATAGTTGCCTTTTCTGATTCTGTCTCAGCTATCATCCAAATAGAAAACTAGCTGGGGAATGCAGAATCTGTTTTATACTGCTGTGAGTGATCTCTGAGCTTCAGAAATGATCTGTAGGAAATAAATGTAGTTTAAATTCTGGGCTTGTTCAGTCACTAGCTTGTCTGTTGGGACTGTAGAAGAGCTGCATAGTGGAAGAGGTGGGAGTGGGTTCATTGTGGGTATCTGCCCCTTTCCTGGTTTTCAAGTGATTTAAGACCATGTGTGTTTGAAACATTCAGCTTCATAATTGATAATAGTTACGCTTCTACCTTTTGTTAGATTAGCTAATGGCCCTCCAGATCTGAGATGCTGTTTACTGCATCAGAAGCTTCAGGTAAATATCCCAAACTTAAGAATGATTTTTCTCCTAGAGAAACAAAGTCATAACCATTATTATCCAAATATGTTGGTTTTGTAGATCTAGTTATGCTTGTATCGCTTGGTCTGGACCTCCATTTCTTGTCAAAATCTTTGTTACGGCACCAGTTCAATGAGATTAGTGTCTTTTGGAATTGTAAGAGATTGTTGTGACTCTCCCAAGTTTCTCTGTGATGTTTTTTCCATAAAAGAAGTAATTGCTGATTACTTTTTTTCCCCCCCTATTTAACTTGTTAGATGTTAAACTGTTGCATTGAAAGAAAGAAAGCAAGGGATGAGGGGAAGAGGGGGAATGTGTCTGATCGTTCACCCAGTGGTTCTTCTGGTGATACTGGAAGAGGAGCAGACCACTCTGGGGATAACCTGAAGGAGACTGATAAAGAAGTTGGAAAGTCTTGGGAATCGTGGAGTGACAGTGAAGAGGAATTTTTTGAATGTCTCAGTGATGCAGAAGATCTGAAAGGAAATGGACAGGAAAATGGAAAAAAAGGAGCAGCAAAAGAAGGCAGCAAAGATCCTGTAAACCTAAAACCAGAAGGTCGTCTGCATCCTCATGGGAAGCTGACACTGCTGCATCCAGGAGAACCTCTCTACATTCCAATAACACAGGTTAGACAGGCAGAGCTGAGCCAGATGTGCAATGTGATTCTCATGCAGTATGGTTCATTCTCAGGAGTTGTATATTGTTTACAGGTTATATATTTATTTAGTCCTAAAATTGTGGAGTGGATTTGTCTTAACTGGTTTTCAATGTTTATAACTTTGTGAAGCAGTTTAAAGTGAAATCTTGCATGCTTTTACCAAATTTAACTGAAAACACATTTCTTTCATTTGAAATGAGAATCAAGCTGTCTTGTGTACCTCACACTTAAGTTTTTTCTTATTTCCATTTCCTAAGGCATCTTCCATTCCCTTCCTGTCTCTTATGTTTCTCTGGTATGACACATGTAGGAATCCATGTGCTTAGCCATCAGAGCTGTTAGTAATTGCCATCACACAGACCAGAGTACTGGATCAGTTTTGCTGCTGCTGCTTGTATTTTAGAGACACATGGAGAAGTGTTTCAGAAGGCCATAGTCATCAGCTGAGGAACTCAATGTCTAAAGCAGGATTCCCACAGAGAACTAGAATCCTTATCTGACTTTCTTGTAGAGGAGTGAAGTAGGAAGCAGTGGTGTCAGATTAAGTAATGTGAATTCAGCCACATATGAATACAGTGGTTTTCATTTGAAAGAAACTTTCTTAACTGATGTTGTTTCACAAGGATAAAAAGAATGAACAGAGTGCAGTGAGGCAGAATGCCATCAGCTTATTATGTGCTGACAGTATCAGTGGCAAAAATTCTGCATTTCTTTACCATAACTGTCTAAACAAAATAGTCAAACATCAGACTGAATCTTTTGTTTTTGTATTATGACAGTGTATCTTTCTAGCATTACTTTATTCTCATGTAGTGATAGGTTTGTTTGTTAGTGTCCTTTTCAGATGCACTTCAGGTTAAACAGTTTAAGCCATAGAAACTTAAAGTACAAATAGAGTACAGTGAATTCCTGGTGACAGGAAGCTGTCAGCCGCTTCTTGCTTAATAAGGGGCTAAGATGAGGAGCAACTGTTTGTGAAGTTGTTTTTTTCTGCGTTACAGGAGCCAGCACCCATGACTGAGGATTTGCTGGAAGAACAGTCCGAGGTTCTGGCAAAACTTGGGACGTCAGCAGAAGGTGCACATCTTCGAGCACGCATGCAGAGTGCCTGCTTGCTCTCAGATATGGAGTCTTTTAAGGTAGTACTACTTGAAAAATTCCATGTGTCTGCTTTCCTTTTAATTAAATTATTCCTTTTGCACGTGTTGAACGATATTTAAGGATTTTAGGGCGAGTTTTGTTTTTTTTTCTTTTCACAAAACAGTTTCAAAATAGTTTTAAGTTGAAAATAAAACCCCACTGATAAAACTGATCTAACACTTCAGAATCTATGCCTATCCAGTCTATTACACTGTAGTGTTCTGCTAAACTTGTATGCTGTCAGATTTGTGTGACTTCCTTTGGGAGATAAAGAAAAAAAAACAACATGGCATTTAGTTGGAAAAATAGAAAACTAAAAGTCAGGACAGCCCTTATAAAGGAGATAGGATATTTGTTTTTAAGTTCTTTTTTAAAGGAAGAAGAAAAGGAATTTCTGTTGTTAAAAGACTGGTCATTGCTGGAAGCATATTCATGCAGCCCTCTGCGAAACCACACTGCCTTCCTACCCAGGTTATTATACTTTCATAGGATTTTTTTCTGGTACAAGTTTAACGTCATCTTCATTCCAGGCAGCTAATCCTGGCTGTTGTCTGGAGGATTTTGTGAGGTGGTACTCCCCTCGGGATTACATTGAAGAGGAAGTAGTTGATGAAAAGGGGAATGTGGTAATTAAAGGTGAGCTGAGTGCCCGAATGAAGATCCCCAGCAACATGTGGGTGGAGGCCTGGGAGACAGCAAAACCAGTCCCAGCACGGAGGCAGAAGAGACTCTTCGATGACACTAGAGAAGCAGAGAAGGTAACAACTCTGTGGCTAGTGATAGGTGCTTATCTTTTGAACTTAACACTGAGAAGCAGTTTTGATCATTAATACATTAATTTTTCTGTTATTACAGGTCCTTCATTACCTTGCTGTTCAGAAACCAGCTGACCTTGCGCGGCATCTCTTGCCCTGCATCATCCATGCAGCTGTACTCAAGGTAAAGGAAGAAGGTAAATAATGCTTAATGAATTATTATGGTATTTTAGGTTGGACACTAATGCAGTAATGAGAACTTTTTTGGTTCTTTTCCTCCTAACAGAAGTACGAGAAGATATATCTTCAGTTAAGAAGATTATTAAACAGATAATATCTCATTCCAGTAAAGTTCTACGATTTCCAAATCCAGAGGACAAGAAACTGGAAGTAAGGCTTCTATTTTGGTTCGTGCTGGAAACTGGGCAGACTTGTTTGTGGGATTGCTAGGAGTAAATCTTTCTGTTTAACTCCTACAGGAAATCATTGCTCAGATTATGAGTGTGGAAGCTATCATTGCCAGGGCCAGGTCTTTGAAGGCAAAATTTGGAGTAGAGAAGTGTGAAAATGAGGAAGAGAAGGAAGATCTCCAAAGGTGACTCGTTTCATGAATTTTAGTTATTTAATTCCCTTGAGCTGTTTTTTCCTCTGATACTCTTTTTTAGTAATGTCAAAATGTAGGACACGTGGAAGCGATTATATTACAGAAACAGTAAAGAATCATATTTAATATGTGATATATTTAACTCAGGTGTCCTTGTCCCTGCGCTACGTAGTGGTGGGCATCTTGTATGCCCATCTGAGTAACCATCTCTTTAAAGCATGTGATACAGACTATTTTGATGGAATTTGCTTTCTGTTGATGGTACTGGAAATCTGATGCACTTTTGTGTTAAGTGAAAGGTGCATGTGATCAACTTTTGTTGCAATTTATGTAAAATTAGGATGAGGTATTTTGTATTTTCTATTATTAATATGGAATGAAATGCTGCCCAAAGTTACATTTTCTTATTGTAGTCTCCTTAGTAATTTTAAAGGTCTTACTGAGGAACATATAATAAGTGACGAGGTGAATTTCCTTGTCACCACCTGCTGTCAGATTTACTTTGTTTAAGCTGACTAACGTAACATTTATTAAAAAAGAAGTTCTTACTGCTCTAGCTGATGGCTTAACACCATTGGGCAGCTCAGGACCACCAAGCTGTTTGTCTTCCTCAAAAAGATAGGAGAAAATACAATGGAAAAAATGTTGTGGCTTGAGATAAGGACAGGGAGATTGCTAACCAATTAGAGTTAAACTTTACTGTGAAAGAATGAGTGATAGGGAGGGAGGGAATCACTGTAGGCTAAGCAGATGAGGAGAACTGTTACTCTGAATTGTAATTTTCTTTTCCTTAAATTTTTAGAACAGAGAATTCAGAATTAGCCCCTAATGCCAAGTCTGTTAAATGGAGACCCCCCTCCTGGGAAGCAGTTGCATTTTTAGATTAGAAAACAGAATCACAGAATTGTAGGGGTTGGAAGGGACCTCCAGAGATTATCAAATCCAGTCCCCCCTTCACAGTGAAGAAGTTCCTTCATGTATTGGTGTGGAACTTCCTACATTCCAGTTGGTGGCCATTTCCCCTTGTCCTGTCCCCACAGACCACTGAAAAGAGGTTGGCCATGTCTCTAACTCCCACACTTAAGAATAAGCATAATTTCTTTTTTCTTTTTAATGATTTGTACCTTCAGATTTGTGAACTGTCTCCTGGAGCAGCCAGAAGTGTCTGTTCTTGGTGCAGGAAGAGGACCTGCTGGCAGTGTTATTCACAAGCTGTTTGTGAACGCTCAGAGGGTAAGAGAGTTCTGACTGCTGTGCTGGTGCCTCAAACCACTGAAATGCAATGAGTTAACATATGATGGCTGTTCATGTTGTCTATGTATATGCATGTATTTTTATAAATGTGATTGCTTTTTTTTTTTTTTTTTGATGTACAGTATGATTTTAGCTACAACAGTATTTCACCAAGAGTGGATGAACTGGGATGTGAAACTTGAAGGGGAAACTTGAAGGGAAGCCAAGTAGATAAAGCTGTCACTGATGTTTGATTTACTTTGAATGGTAACAGCAATGCAATTATGGCACAAGTTTCTGCTTCAGTCAAGTTGTATAACATGCAACATTACAGCAGGAGCTATTGAGTGTGTTGATGGTTTCACAGGGAATGCAGAGAAGCATGCCATGACTATTAAATACCTTTTAGACTGAGGCTTATATTGGAATACTTTCTGGTATGGAAACTTGTGCTTAGGAAAAGTTTCAGTTCTCTCAACTCTGTATTTGCTTTTTACTGTCAGTGTTTTATGCGTTTTCTTGAAATCTTTCCCCACTTCATGTTTTTATAAATAATTCCTTTTTCCTTAAGCATTTTTATTTTAATAATTGGCTTGATAAGTATTGATTTCCAAAGTTCCTGGACTGCAGTCAGCCTGTAGCTTCTCTCAGAATGTCAACTACCTGTAGCATCAAATAATCCAATTAAATTTTAACTATAGTGATAATAACAAGGTGGGATAATGTTGCAGACATCTTAAAGCCTGAAATTGTGTTCAGAAATCACTGCTAAAAAAAAAAAAAAAAAAAAAAGGGACTTGGAATTAAACCCTTTTATGATGCAGATGCATTACTAATAATCTGTAATATTTTGCAACTCAATGTAAAAAGGACCATTCTGAAAACAGGCCACAGTTATTCTGAGAAATGAAAATCAGAACATGTGTTTCACCCTTAGGAGAACTTTAGTTGCCAGTGAAAGCTGTGTTGCAAATCTCAAGGTGTAAGAGGCAGCCTTATGGAATTTCTCTTAAGATTATGCCCCGTGAATGTATGTGAGTGTATGCACTTGCTTTTTAAATAATATTTTGTTTCAAATGTTGAGTTTCTAACTTTAACGATGAGTAAAAATGTACATAATTTCTAGAGTTCAGGTGTTGTTTTTTTTTGTTTTGAAATAGCAGTAGCTAAAGCTAGCTTACAGCCACTTCCCACAAGCTGCTGGTCACTGGTAAGACTTTTTAGGGGGATGGGAGTTAATTGCTACAGAAAAGCATGTTCAATCTACCATGAATTATTTTAGTAGAGAGTTGTTTAGGAATAGAAGTTGAATGAGTTTCTTGTTCATTACCTTTTGAATCTGGACTCTTCTCTGTGTTGTGTAAAATGACTTACTGTCATGCTTTCTCAGGGAAAATATGATAGCAAGTGCATGCTCTTAGAAGTAGAGTGCATGATGTCTCTTAAACCTACAGTCTCCTTCTAACTTCCTGTAAGTCATCTCTGACTTGCCTTTGTTTCTATCTTTCATTACTGGTTCTTTTCTCATCCCTTTTCAAGCTGACTGAATCTTCTGATGAGGTAACCAACTTTGTCCCTCATTTCCCACTCATCTTCCTTAGCTGTATAGAGTTGAACCTTTTGGTAGATAGAGTACAACAGCCTGATGTGGGTGGTACTGTAGTTCACGTTACTGAGCATAAAAATAATCTTGTGTTTCCAGAATGGTTTTTCCTCATTCATAGACTGTCTTTTAGAGCCCGTCAGGAAGTGAAAATAAAGAGAGATTTAAAAAAATACAAACAAGAACAAAAAATGCAAACGTTTCTTCAAGTGAATCCTATTACTTAATGATGCTGAAATACGTGGCCTTCGTTCTACACTCTTTTCTTTTCTCTTGCTGTCACTATTTGTTTGTCTATTAAACAGCCAGATGCTCTGGGGGAAGGTAATGATGTACTGTACTGTGTGGGTGTTACAGTCCAGCTACTGCCAAAACTGTGGAGATAGATAGCAAAGCTTATTAAAACTACTGAAACTTTTGGACAAAGGGATATAGGGGTTCTGAGAGGGAGAACTAAAGAAACTTAAGTAGTAGAGCAAAAGGAAGATCCTCTCTCTTCTTGAACTGTTTTTGTAAGAAAAATGACACTTGTCCCTGGTGACTGTGTCAAAGGCCGCAGAGCCAGGCAGAACTGGGTTCTGACAGAACAGGGCTGGAAGCACAGGGAGCACATAGGTCATCCTGTGGTTTCTTCCATGTCTCGGTGATGTTGATAGTCTTAAGGAGTTCAGTACCCTGTTTGGGTATTGGTGTGTGTGCATGTCTGCTGGGCTGTCTGAGGAACAACCAAGAGCAGAAGCATGCCATTCATGCAGATTTAATGTTGCTGCTTACTGGCATTGAGTAGAGATGGAGGTTGCCCGGTGCTGTTTGCTCTGTGATGTAACCTCAGCAAGCCTCTCTTTGGTCATGGAGAGCACACTGAAGTTACATGTTGAGTTCCAAAGGCAGGTGACTGCAGCAGTGGCACTGGTTACTGCTGCCAGGAGAGTGGCTTGGCCATGTGCGTAGCCATGAAGAGCTGAGGCTAATTTCCTGACTGAGAAAGGGTAATTTTGTGTGGTGAAAACCCTTACTTCACGCTTCTCAAAACCCAAGAAGCTTAATCTGGTCTGAGCTTTACCATCCACATACAAAGGTTCTTCCATCTGACTGTGTGCAGTTTATTTATTGACATCCCATTAGTGTCTTGCTCTGTGTACACGTAAAGCCTTCTGATATTTACCATTGCTGATCTTCCTCTTCTCCTCTTACGAATTCTTTTCTGAATTCTCATTGCAAGGAAGGGCCTGCCCTGTAATGACATCTCTGCTTTTATTTAAGATTTCTGCAATGCCTCCATTCGATGAAGAACTGAGGAGATCGGGTTCATCAGATGAGCGAAGGTTCAACGCGGGCTCCGTGTCAGACTTCCCCCCGCCCACAGGCCGGGAGATCATTCTGCGCACAACTGTCCCCAGTCCTGCACCTTACTCTAAAGCACTGCCCCAGCGCATGTACAGCGTGCTTACAAAGGAAGATTTTCGACTTGCAGGCGCGTTTTCAGCGGATACAACGTTCTTCTGATGTAACCACAGCTGTGTTACTTTGTGTGTCTTCACAAATGCAATGTTACTCTTTTTCCTTCAGGGAAGTTAATGCAGATCTACCAGCGTGTGGTGAGGAGAAAATAAGGCTGTCATTTAGTGAGTAATAATCCCACGGATAGTCCTCAACTGAGGCTTGATAGAATGCCTCCAAAAGCTCCATCTTGGGGGGCTGGAGAGGCTGCAGCAGTAGTCCTAATCAGACCTTTGGGGAAGAAAGTGTAGCCATCCCACTCTGCCCAAACGGGGCACGTTTTTGCATTAGCTTGTTTAATAATGGATGTTAATGGGCTATAGGCAAATACTTAATGTTCAAATTTATGCAGAATGTGCTGCTTTACAGTTCTTAATCAGACTTGATAAAGTGATGTTAGCCTACTCAAAGTGATGTGTAGACGTTAATTTGTATTCATTGCTAATCACAAATATTTAGCTCAGTATTTTTTCGGTTAATCTATAAATTGCAAATACTTCTGAAATACCCTCAATTTTATTTAAAGTGTACAGTACATTCTAGTTCATGCCTAACTCTCATAGCGTTGCAACAGTCATCCAAATAGAATCTCATCTTGGATGTTCCTCCTAAACATATTCTGGGCTATGAGCTACTACAAGCCTAATAAAAAGCCTTAAGCCCAGCTCAGTTTTAGATGCTTTATCTCCTTCCCTGCATGCAAGGGCCGAAGCTGTATGTAAATTACATGTAAAGAGGTGCTTTAAACCGACGCTGAGCTTACAGTAGAGACCATTTAAATGCATACTGTCTTTGATCTGATGAAGCAATTCTTTAACGTGCTGTAAATTAACCCCACTGAATATTATGTGTACACTACAACTTGTATGTGCCAATGTTGCTTTACAGTGATCATACTGTTTTAATCAGAATCAGCAGATCAGAGTTACATTACAAAATGAAATGTAAAAACTGTGGTATTGTTGGCATTACTCAATAAATCTCAACTGATTGGTTCTCAAAACTTTTCAAGCAGGAATGATTTTATCAAGATACTTCTTAAATGTCATCCTTACAAGCAACTTTGTTCCTTTATCAAACTATGCGACTATATCACTTGTAGAAAGTTAAGCTCCATCTATCTCAAATACTTCCCTCTGATAAAGGAGCATTAAGGACAAGTTAACTTTCTTTAGAGAAAAAATCTTGCCATAAGATTTTGTCCCACAGGCTTTTAGTGTTTTAAGAGGTAAATGCCTTTGTTAAATAGGAGCAGAAAGGCAAAGGCCAATTCAGCTGTTGCTTAACTGTCTAACTTTGTAAGTAATTCATTGCACTAATTACTAGGTAAGTAATCTTACACTTACTATTTCCTGGTACTCTTGCTTTCATCCTCTCCTGCTATGCAGTCTTAGTGGATTTTTTCATGACAGCTGGTTGAATAAGCTTGAAAATGCGTGATGTAGCTGTCAGGCTTTTACTGGTGCTCGCTCAGCTTCCTGGCAGTGCCTCACATAGGGGTGCTCAGGGAACACGAATGCTGTAACACGTTTTCTGTCTGCTGCTTGAAGATGTTTGGGTCTCCTGGAAAAGTCCAGTAGTTTCAGTTAATAGAAAACTGTGTATTTGCAACAGTACCTATCTTAATCTTCACCTGAGAAAAGCTGCGTGGGAAAACATGAGGAATTTTCTTGTAAGGGTAAGTGATGAAAGCATTTCAGTGTACTCTAAGTAGATACACTTGGAATTGTAGAGAACACAGGACTTTTAGAACAAATGATCAATTATTATTTCTCATGAATAAGCCTTAAGTGCTAGCTGTTTTCAGCAGGTACTTCAATAACATGAACTGAAAGTGCCCAGGTCTTCTTCACCAAGTCAAATGAAACTAGCAGGCATTTAACAGCCCTTTCCCAGGGCTGCTACTGACCTATGCACGTAGTTATCAGACAGTTTCAGAAGAAACAAATCACCCACATTGTTGCTGTCATAACAGAGAGCAGAGCCTGTATTTTCTCCAGTATCTTTGATTATGTGAATAAAGGGAATAATTTAAACTAAGATAGTTCCCTGGTCCTGAATACCCCACTATAGCTGCACACTGTAAGACTAACACGAATTTCAGCTGTGCTTCCTCCAATTCCTATAGTTATAAGTGAACTAATATGAAAATCAAAGTACTTCAAAACTGCACTGAGGTTACACAGAAATTCAGCTTTAAACTGCAGGGCTGTAAAAATATAACTGATTGAGTACCTTACATTCTTCCAAGGTCCAATGAAAATCAGCATTTTGGATGATTGTTTTACTCACACATTTTCTCTACCAGCATACTAGGCTACTTTCTTAAAGTGCATGAGGAAAGCTATGCTATGCAAGCTGTAACAGTTCCTGAGTTACATTATAACTGAGCGTACTTGGTATTTTACATCTTCACAAAAAACTTTGTGATATCACAGCCATATTTTGTAGCTAAAGAGCGTCTCTTCATCTGACTTCTTTCCTTGGCCTGTTTTGCAGTTCTCTAGAAAAGAGAAAGATAGGTCAGGTCAGAAAACAGAATTACACGGCTGGAAAGCATTAGGCCATAGCTTTAGATTTCAGTCTAATTTTGCAGGAGATGATGAATAAAAGGCAAGTGTTTATTAAGGCGACATTTTCCCGTTCATGAGTAAACCTTTCCTATTCACTGATGCCTTCCTCCAAGGAGCAGTGCTGTGCCACAGACAGGGGGCAGCAGAGAGAAGCTTGCATGAGTTGAGTACGGACTAAATGAGTGACATCAGGTATTTCTTAGTAAAGGTTTTTAATTGTTTTTTACCAGTTGCTTCTTTCCACATAACTAATAACTGGGGCATTGCCTATTACTTATAAGGCATACAGACTAATAACTGATTTTCATTGTAAATATAATAGCATGATCTCAGTTACCTATAAATCAGCGTTAATTTCTCCTGTCAGAGAAAACCTGTGATTTGCTACAAGATACATCCCCAGTACCAGGATGGGTCAGCAAGGAGAGAAGCTACTACCGGGCAGCTGCTTTCAGCTGCCAGACAATGATGATTTCTGACTGTACCACACTGACCTCTCTGTGGCAGACTGTACACAGAGTCTGAAGGTTTTCCAGAGAACACTGTCCTCCTCCGCTGTAAACAGGCCTGATGTGATCCACCTGCCAGAACTGACCTTCCGTGGGGTTTGTTATAATTTCATTCAACTGCAGAAAACAAAGGGCAAGACAACAGAAACCTCAGATGTTTCTTCTGAGCTACATCTACATTGTACAGAAAGAACTGCCTTCAAATCAGCAAAGAAGCAATTAAAATCTGGGAAGAATGGGGGCAGTTCTTAATGCGCTCTCAGTGAGGGAAGCTGACAGCTGGTTTTTATCAAGCTCCTTCCAAACATTCTGTGAAGTAGCAATAACCTGGTACTATTCACTACATCCATTCCTCCATTCTGTTTGATAACCACATTCCAATTAAAATCAGCTGCAGCATTTACATCCCTAAGAATCAGAGTTCTGATGCCTGTCCCATTTGGAGATCAAAAATGTGTTTATGTCTTTGAAGAGAAGGGTTTTGTTGTTTGTTTTCTTTCCCATGGTCTGCCCTTGCTGCTGGGTAACCTTCTTCTATCTTGTGCCTGCAAGAACACCATTCTGGATTTTCCTGAACGACCTCCTACAGCTGCTATGGGAATACACACATCAGCAGAAAGCACCCTGAACATGGTGGTATTACCTGCCCCAGTGGAAGGTGAGACATCCATGAGCTCTCCAGAAGTTTCTTACGCTGACTCTTAGGCGCATCTCTGACATTAAGATAAAGCTCTTGGGCATTGTGATGACAAAACTGGCAGACACCGTGTTCAACTTCAAACACCTTAGTCCTGAGGTAGCTCTGACTAGAACGAACTGAGAAGTCCTCCTGGCAGCCAAGAGAGCAGAACCGCGTGTCCCAGGCACAGGCCTGGCTGCTTTGGTTGAGCTGAGTGGTTGGCTGCTGACAGTGGAGACAAAGTGGGTTCCCTTCGCTGTCCAAAGCTTGCAAATAGCCTTTAGGGAGGGAGGAGCCTTCAGCTTCAGTCCAATTGGAAGGAAGAACTGAGGGACTTTTTCCATTCTCCAGAAACAACCTGTTTACAGAGATCAAAGTACAACTATTACGAAAGCAGGCATTCAACAATACGATTTTTGCTTGATACACTGTGTATTTCCATTAGTTATCTTTCATGCTCAAGAATGCCAATTTTAATCAAAAGGTCATTGAAGTCAGGCTAATCAGTCAGTTGCCTTCTCTCTGCAACTTCCATAACTTCCTATCAGTCTCCTACTCTAAACAAGGTTTGCTTCCAGACAAGAACTACCTGTCTGATAGAGAAGGGCATTTTCTGACCAAAATGTACATATTTTCAACCTTATTCTAAATTATAAGGTAGAAAGGAAGAAAATTTGCTCTCCAATTTGAAGTTCACTTCACAAGTGAGCTCAGGCTAACATTGTTGCTTCCTTAACCAAGTTGTGTAACTGCTTTCTTGTTTCATCCTGTCACTCCATTAACTAGTAGCAACGTCATCAGATACTATTAACACGGTTAATAGTTCATTAGCCATTTCAGCAAGTTTCTTTTCTATAACTTACCAACTACTACGGCTCAGCAAGATAAACAGACTATTTTTAAGGTAGCAGAGTTGCTATGAAGAAACAGCTTCACCACTTTTTTTTTTATTTTTTTTTCATTAAACGTAACTTACTTTGTGGAATGACCCAGCTGTGCCACAGAAGCATTTTCTTTCTTCAGCACAGCTCTACTTTCTCTAGTGATGAGGCGCACGCTGCCCCCACTGCTGCCTGCTTTGCTAAGTGAGGCTGCTGCTACATCCTCCTTGGTCACATACCTGAAAAAACAACAGTTTTGACAAACGTCACCCACAGCAGAAAGAATTACTTCAAGAAAAAATGAGTCTGAAAAAGGGGTTGAAGAAGGCTGCAAATTATCAATAAAAGGTTGTAGCACTGATGGCAACTGATGATTTATTACCCACTTCCAGGTAGGAAGTGGGTAATACAATACAATAAAATATTTTTAAGATTTTAGTGTGAACAAGACCCTAAAGGTAATGATTTTTCCTCAATCTCTGGTGAGCTCCACCTGCTTAAATACACCAAGCAGAAAGCCAGAATAGCTGCTGAATGTGACACCGTGACAGACAGGGAAGCAGATACTTCCATTCCAGCACATTTACCTGTGTGCTCAGTCACATCTGTTTGTCACTGTGAGACAGTCACTGAACAACCTATTTATAGTTTTTGGTTTCATTCCACACATTAAATACATCAAAACTTCCTGCAGAAATTAACAAGTGGAAGAAAAAGAAAGACACATACCTTTTTGTGCTGCTTACTGCTGACTGCTTTTTAGACAACTCCTCTGCAGCATGAATAGGACTACAAAACAGCTGACCACTTTTTCTGACAATTCTCTGTTTCATTGCTGTTAGATGACTCCATTCTTTCACAAACCTCAGTATCTGGGGGAGAATGCTACCATCAGCAGCATGATATTAAACAACTACACTGAAAGGGTGCTAGGAATTAATATATTCCAAACTAGCTGGAAAAAAAAAAATTAGTGTGACCAGAGATGGTCCCTTCAAGTCAAACCTTGTGCAAGCTGCAGCCTCCCATCCTCTCCTGCTGAAGAACTTAAGACTGCTTTGGTGTTGTCTACAATTACAGTTTTGCTATGACAGATATGTGTGCTGCTCCAGAAGGTAGAAAATAAAACCACAAATAGACTTTATTAATCTAAGCTGTAATGACAGGAGAATGGCTTCCTGATAAAGTCTGAGGTAATCCTTTCTTGTGTAAGCAAAACTTTCCTGATAGATAAAAACAGACAGGCAAAAGTCTTCTAATTAGAGTGGCCCTCTCTCTTTTGCTCTAGGTTTTTCAGAAAAAGCAAAGTTTGTGAGAGAAAAAGACATTTCAATGTAGAAATTTAGAATTTAAAGCATGACCTTCTTTAGAATATGCATAGGGGAAAAATGGTTTCCCATCTTCATCTCTACCACAGAAAATAATATGAGTACCATATGTCTTTCAGTGACAACAATACAAAATAGTAGCTGATATGAAAGTTTTGCTCCATTTGTTTTTCCCCAATCCATTCCTTGCTGACTTGCTACAATCCATAGTAGCCAGTATCACAGTGTATCTGAGCGTGGACTATGGTAACCATAAAAACGTTGTGCAGTATGGATGAGTCATTTCAGCCTCATCCAGGAGCATGCTTCAAAGACTACAATATGAAAATGAGTTTCTCCTTGAAGTATTCTTCAAGGCAAACATGGAATTGCACTGACCAGTCTCACTTCCTGAGTAGAACAGCAAGAAAGAAGTCAGCAAATCTGCAGGATATAAAGACACATGAGAACATTTACTAACGTGGATATATTAATCTGCAAGAGAAAGCAGAGGGAAAGACACAGGAAGATCGACAAGCAGTGTTACCCCCTGCCCAGAAACATGCCATTCTTAACATGTCTTCTCAGCCAGTAAGTAGCTCTGAAATTCTTTGGCAACATCTCTGTCACCCACTCATCAGGTGATTCTGATAACTATTGGCTGAATCAGTCAGGAATTTGACCTACAAAACGAAGTTGCTGGAGAAGCTACTAAAAAGAATAAGTCTTGTTTCTACATGATAGAATCTGGTTTTCCAAATTATATGAATGGATGAAATATATTTCTTGACTGTTTCCAACCAATAACATCACAAGCTCGATTTAAATTCTGGATTTCATTAGTGTGAGTACTTGGTTTGACAATGTTCATGTCTTACAACACTAATACAAATGTGACTGTTACTCTTATATAACTGAAGCCACATATCTCAGTGGACTTGTGCCCTGCACCGTTTTGAATGTTGTTAGAAGACCGAAGGACAAAACGAGAGTCAAAGCCTGCTCATAACTGCAGCTCTGATACAATCCAGCACTTACTCATCATGCACCACACAATGTGCAGCCTTTAAAATGCTATTTTGATGACTTACGAATGCTAGTTACTAATCCTGCAAATGAGAAATTAAACAGTGCCCAGTTGATTCCATCTCAGAAATGTTAACAGGAGGTATGACAATTTGCCAGAAAAGGAGTCTACATAATAAATATTTGCATCAACATTTACAGTATCTGCTTGCATCAACGAAACCATGTCTAGGCCCCAGGTCCTGGAAGTGTTCTGCATTTATTAAAAAAGAAAAAAAAAAAAGCCCAAATACTCCACATCAAATATTCTATTATTGTGCCAGTAGAATTTGTACTTACCACTGAACGATTTCGTTTCTGTTGGAAGTTCTCTGGTAAATCCTCCCAGTTATCCAGCTGTATGTCCAGCGGAATGAAATTCAGATTCAGCGGTTCACCATCCTACACAAACAGACAGTTTTGTTTACAGACAGAATGCACTACAATCTAGAAAAGAGATCTGTTTCAAATGGATTCTCCTCCTCTTCCAACCAAATTTAGATCCTCAGCATTAAGAGTTTTCTAGGAACAAATACTAAATCACATGGTTTATTACAAACATGATAGCATTGTGGGTGCACAAGACATGATTCACATTAATATATTCAGAAGTAAACAGGGCAAAAATTTACAATTTGAAACACTTTTTTTTTCCGTTAGAAATAGCTCAGAGACAAAATGCCTTAAAGTAATAAACTGAAATTGTAAATCACTTGATTGACTTTTCAAGTGAAGTGAATAATTATAGAGTGAAGAATGTCACTTCACTACAAAATAAAATCAGAATTTTATTTTGCTTTTTTCTAAGTATGAAAAAGTTATACCCCATTTT
Organism: Odontophorus gujanensis; assembly: GCA_013399175.1. Classification (NCBI taxonomy): domain Eukaryota; kingdom Metazoa; phylum Chordata; class Aves; order Galliformes; family Odontophoridae; genus Odontophorus; species Odontophorus gujanensis. The sequence goes on from VXAB01012917.1 coordinate 66,030, forward strand.
TAGGGAACAAATTATCCCCAGAGCATTTTATGACCCAGGGACTTAGCAGTGACTCACAGAAATTTGAGAGAAGGAATTAAAGCAGATTTCCCCAGTGTATCATGTATCATGGCACTTGCTCATTCAGTAGCTTTGAAGAAATTTTCTAAATGAAGGTTTCCAGCCCAAAAGAGAAGGGATCATGATTTCTCATGTAAAAATGACCTAAAAAATTAATAACTGCTTGTTTCTCTCTTTCCATAACCATTACAGATTAATGATAATGCGTTTTATCCAAGTCTTTACTGATCTATACACAGCACCAACGTGTACCTTTCAGAAAGTGTGGGGGCAATATTTTATTTACCTATTTAGACTGGGAAGATTCAATGATTACTGTAACTCTAAATGTATTTTGGAACAGCACACTAGTTAGAAACAGAAGAAAGACATGCTAATTATTCAAGGTAGTGGTAAGATCTATAACAGGAAAAGGTATCATAAGTATCATTTGCATTTTTAACAGATAATCTGAGCATACATGTAATATACTAACACATCTGTGTAAACTGAGAGAAGTGTTAGTTGTTGTCTGCCTAGGGAATTATTACTTCTCCAACGTGAAGAACTAGAACAATAAACTATCTAATTTTTTGGACGCTTTCAACAATATGAAAATAGGGTTTTTTCATAAAGCATGACAAAAGAAACTATACATGCATATTTTATAGAACAACAGTCTACTTCGTAATTTTAAAGTGATAATAAGCATGCTCATTTCAGCTTTACCTTTGTATAGAGGTGAATTCTATCTGTATTCCTGCTTGCACAGAACATTAGCCCATCGTATACGAGAAATTCATCCGATTGACCTAAATATCCTATACAGAGAAGCAATGTCAAAATTAAAAGGTTTTCTTTATTTAGTCTGTTCAGAGACTAAAAATATTACCACACTTGTTATTTGTGAAATTTCCTGATTTCATGTGCCTATAAACGAATTACTGTATGAACACTATAAATCTTTTTTTTTTTTTTTTTACTTTTTACCCTTTTTCCCCACCTCTAAGTTTTCAGGAAGTGTGGTACAAAACTCCAAGAGAATATATATACCACACTATGATTCTATATCTAATTCCAGAACAACATGAGACGCACACAATGCAAGCAACAAACTACTAAGATATTCGTGTTCTCCTGATTTTTTCAGGAGATAATCTTGTTTCTCCTGAATTACCCAACATTCCCTTTACCTGTGGCTATCCTGAACACAAGCCATCATAAATTTCAATAAAACAATACGTAGTAGCTTAGGTTTTACAGCTGCAAGTTTGACATAATTGCTTTGTTAACCAAAACCTCTCAACTTCCTCAGGCTTTGTATAAAGAGTGGGTTTAGACATCAAAATTCAATAAACACCCCACGTTAAAACAAGAAAATCATACGCTAGTCCATCTTTCACACTTCACAAGTTCTTTTTCATGCCAGAGGCAGTTAATACAGTTCCACAGACAGAATATTGTCACCTTTTTTTAATTTTTTTTTTTTTTAAAGGAGTCCCCTATTACCTTCTCCACACCTTCTTTCATTTTCTTCACTTTTGATTTTAACAGCTTCTTTTTCACTGACTTCAGATTGCTGGGTCACTGATTCCTCCAAATCTTCTCTTCTATCTTCAGCATCACAGGCTGCTCTCTGTTCATCTCTTCTGGAGTCTTTTGACATGGCTTCTTCAGTCTTGCTAGCACGAACTTCTGAGTTTCTCCCAGCTATAGAGAGAGAAAAGTGATCATTTTTTATAGTTATCTCCTGATAAACTAACAGCTAATCAGTAAATGGATGGACAAAAACTAAGTAACTGAAATACAGAGACACTGAGTTATATTCTCTAATGATATAATGGTTCAACCAACTATGGAAACAGTGCTACCTTTGATATTAGGAGAATAAACACACGGACCAAAGTGTTTCACTTATGCAATTTTGTGCACTTAGCTTTATGTCAAAATACATGGAAACAAACAGCTGGCAATCATCTACTGCATACATCTATTGTACACCATAAATAACAGATTTCCAGCATTTATACATACTTAAGAAATTGAGAAGTTGTCCTTACTTAATCAGGCAGAGATTTAAAAAGAGGGAAAAAAAGCCAAAACTTATTCCTTTCTTTGTAATATAAATGCTAAACATGGAAAGAGATTTATAAAAGTATTTACTAAGTTCCCAGATAGCTGAACTAAATTTCATAGAAGACATTTATTCTGACCTGTATGAGTGAGAAATGTTGTATTTTTAAGGTAATGTCTCCCATGACAACTATACAAACCTGAAGTTAATAAAACCATCTACGTGACATCATTTAATTCTGACAGGTAGAGAAAAACATTTCCATTTAATGGGATTCAGAATGACCAGAAACCTTCACAAAGAAACCAAGAGCTACGTTTGCTGTAAAGAAAATTAAATTTATATTCTTACTCACCATTTTTGGATTCTGTTAACATTCACCTCAATTCTCTGTTCGTTTCAAATTAGAATCACACAAAAGATCCTCAGGGAAAGCTAAATTAAGAAAGATCACCTAAAAGGAACCTACCTGTCTGTTCACGTAAAGATACCATTCTTTATATTTTGCTTGTATACATGTACACTCCTATTTAAAAATATTTATTTTCTGAAACTAATCACAACTGGAATGAAAAATGTATGCTTCCTCTGCAGCACTTACCGTTATCGCTCTGAGGGCAATTACACATTTCACAGTAAGGAAGCAATTCGTTATTGCTGTAAGTGCAAACACTACAGTGCCAAACTTTATTTAAAGCTGTGCCTTTGCTTGAAGTATGTGAGTCACAAGGAAGGACTTTGTTTTCTTCTGTGGACAAAGAGGACTTCTTTCCAGTCAAAGTCTCTTTCTTACTGGAGCTGATTGGAGTAGATCCACTCATGCTTCTTGCTCTTTTAGCTTCATGTTCACAAGTACTTTCAGGACAAATTGTACCCACATCACCTGTTCTTCTGGAATCCAGATTTTCACTGCTTTTCTCTGAATCCTCTTCCTTTGAGGCTTCAGAAGACTCAGCATCAACCTTTAATGATTCACTGCCTGATAACATTTTCCGTTTCTTTACGGTGGAGGATTTTGTGGAAAAGAAGGAACGTATGTCATGCTGTCTTTCCTTTTCAAACTGGGAAAGAGGAAAGAAATACTTAAAGCTATCTTTATAATTACCACATTAGGATTGGTTTAAATTAGTAGTGCTCTCTAAAACAGGAAGCTAGTTTGGAGATAAAAACAAAATATATTTTCCTTCGAGCAGAAACAGTATAAAAAGCAATTCAAAATTATTCTGCTTCCAAAAAGTTATTTTCAATATTCTTATCAAAATTCTGCAATAGCACTAAAGAAAGCAAATACACAGAACAGATAACGTGGTGTATGTTTTCTGATGATGCCTTTTACAAGGAAAAGTTTTTAAACCATGTTTTCAAAATAACTGTGCTGAATTTAAATGCCTATTAAGAAAACTGAATTTGAAACAGAAATTAAATTTTCTTATGAGACTCTGAGGGTGAGTCAATCACCTGAAAAACAATGCAAGCAACTATTCAAAGCCTGTAGATTATATCTCTGCCCAACAGATCACTTTCTCCAGACTAAATTTCTGAATCTGAACTTAAGTTTTTCCCACTCATATAGTATTTCTCCATTAGTAAAGTCTGCAGTGTAAAAGAAATTCACAAAACTTGAGTGAAAAATGGTTAATTATTTTTTTTTTAATGAAAGAATAATTAAAAACACGAATCTTACATGTGTAAACAGAAGTTCATTTTGGAGATCTTCCACACTTCCATTAGGGGTCCATGTTTCAGCATAACTCAAAAAATCCCATTTCTCCTTATCACCTTCTTCAGCCTGGATTTTCTCTTTTTTGCCATTCAAGGTGCTGCCTGTAACCTTGGCCTGCAGAAACACTTGCATAAAGTCTCTGAAGAACTTACAGGTTGGAACAAATTTATTTGTCTAAATGCATTAAATTTGTTTCAACTGCTGAACTAAGTTTGCAAGAGAAAATGAGAATACCTACAGTAATTCAAAATGATGTTAGTGATTAAAACAATTAAAACACACCTGAGCTATCAAAAAAATTGCATGGTATCAAAGTCTACTGAAAGGTCAAAAAGGCAAAACAGACAAATAATTTTTAGTCCTGTAACCTTCCAAATAATGAAAGAATGTAGAATGGGAAATGTTCTTCGCAATAATGACTGGGTAATACCTTACAACAATGGCAAAAGAAGTTAAGATTACTTGGATCTTGGGTTTCTTTGAGAAAAATTACTTGGGAATGCTTCTGTTTCTCAGACAAAGTTTAGTAAGGTACATCATTCATTCAATTCAAAAGTCTCTATCTTCTTTGATTGTGCAGAAAAGCCTTTAAATTATAAATGGAGAAATTCGAGCAACAAAAAGTTAAAAGGAAGGAAAAACCTATAGATGTGAAACATTCTATTCATTTCATCAGAATTGCATTATTTATCTTGGAATTTTAAATGGAGAAAAAAAATGTAGGAAACATTAATTCAGAACAAATGTTCATTTTGATAATTGGCAATCTTAGATCCCTAGATTTGTCTTATCTAGAACGTTATTTGCCACTCGCACTTCAGTGCTATCTAAAACACAGTGAGTCCCCAATTATTTCGTTCTATTCCACACACACCTTGCGATTCAGCATTGCCCACATAAGAGGATCCAATGTTCCTTTTGCTATAAGGAAGTGAATATTCACAGAATTGCACTGCCCAATCCGGTGAGCTCTGTCTTCTGCTTGCTTAATATGGCCTGGATCCCAATACAACTCAGCAAACACAACGTGAGTAGCAGCAGTGAAAGTTAAACCCTAAACAAAAGAAGACAGTAGATGGCAATTTAGAAAAAAAAGACTCTCCCCATAAATCTACATGTTGCACAAACCAGTTTTAAATGTAAATGAGAGGGACCACCTGGACATGAAATTAGCCTTCTACTCTTATTTCAGGTGGATGTTAGTAAGATTCAGAAAACACTGCAGTGTTGTGCAAAGGCTGCATACTGCTCTTCATTATGGAAATAAATGTTACTTTTCATTAATCTGATCCTTTCAGACAGAAGGTGAAGTTTTTTTCTGCTGTTTTCAGGTGTTGTTGCTGCTTTTACAAATTAAGCAGCAGTGTGTCATGCTTGAATACGTTGATTTTGCTCATGTAATTTCAGTGGAGGCTTAAAACAGTTAACACGACTAGTGCAAAAAATGAATACATGATTCTGCAGAAGATGTATTACAAGAATTGCCTTCAGTAAATAACTTTAATAATAACATTTGTTTCCATCTTATTTAAACTTCGCATTTTTTTAATCCTACCTGACCAGCTGCCTGAATGCTCAAAATAGCAACACGAGTATCAGGGTCCTTCTGAAACTGATTAACAAGATGTATTCGTTCTGCAGAAGGAACACTTCCATCTATACGTATATAGCGAACCTGTACCAGATTATAACAGATAAAGAAATGAAATCATCCCTGCCCCTTTTTTGATCCAACCACCTTCTTCCCCAAAAACATCTGCTCTATTCCAGACAAGGACAGCAGAATCTCAGTAGTTTTTTTTACTATTTATCTAGAAGATTGTAGACTTAGTACTACCTATTTCTAAGAAACAAGGCTCTTAAAATTGAATATTCTGCACAAGAATCTGCAATTTCCTCAATAAGATTTATTAAAATTGTAAGCACTTGCAAATGAATAGCTTGTTATTAAATAGTGATGTTAGCCAATTTTCCCTAGCAATGGTTGAGTCCACAACCAATAACATGGAAGTGATCTGTTGTGAATTAAACATTCAGGTAAGATGACAGTATTTTGGAAAAAAAACCAAAACAAAAAACAAAGCAAAACACCAATACAAACAAACAAACACCAACTCTCCACCCTAAAAGTAGACAGAAGCATACTGATGAAAAACCCTGGGATACAACTGCCTACAACACTGATTCAGTGATGAAGTATCATAACAAATATCCCCACATACAAAACTGTTCTTCAAAACCCTGCAGTCTTTTTAATACACAGGTGCTGACCTTTATATACTTAAACTCCTTAAATTCTTCCACATACAGATAGTTCTACACAATTTAAGCACAGCTGTCATGTATTTGCTGAGGCTGAAATTAAATGAGTGCACATTTGTTAAATAATTACCTTATTTTCTACAACTGCCTCTGTACAAGCTTGAAGCATGCTTAAGTGGTGAGCAAAAACCAGAAACTTCAGTTTGTCGTTTTCAAGCATCATTTTGATATAGTCCTTTACGGCTCCTGCCTGGAGTAAGAGAGGATGTTTTCATCAGTTAGGTATACAAAATGTGCAAAACAACAGTTTTCACTTCAATACCTAAGTGGCCATTATATTTGTTACCCATTTAAGATTTTATCAAACACTACTGTTATTAACAATAAAAAAAATAAAATTAAAATTCTGTTTAAAAAAATTAGTGCAACTTTACGTCTTAATAGCTAAAGCTATCCCATTTCTTTAGAGAAAAATTCTCACACCTTAAAGATGAGGAAAATACAGAACAGGTGTTTCATCTGATAAAATAGAGACGAGTTAGAGGGGATTATTCTTTTTCATTTATCCATGGGGAGAACTAGTACTGACAGAGCAGTCTGCATAAGAAGGGCTGCATCAGCAGCATCCTGTAACACAAGCCAACAGGGTCAGTCGGCTGCACCAGCTGCCCACACACAGATATGTTCCTGGAGCATTCACCTTCTGTGTATTCCTACAATGCAACTAATTTTATTAAGAGAAAACACATGGAAAAGCTAAAATATATATTAAAGAAATACTTCTACACTTACCTTGGCAATGGCTGTTTCTTTATACATGCGTGTGATTAGACTCATGACTTCAACAAAATGGCTGTCAGTGGGCTCAGAATTCAGCTTCCTCATTAATTTCTCCCACTCTTCAAAAGTGGTATTCAAATTCTAATTGGTGAAAGAGATCAGTGGTTAGATAGATGTACTAATCTTCTACAGATTTGTTAGAAACTAAGTATGCTCTACCCACAACAGTGACTTCCACAAAATCTTTAGGGATGGAGTACTTCTGAGACCCCTATCAAATTTCTCTAAAAGTAATTCTAGGATTCAATACCTATTGAAAATGAGAGAAGAAAAGAAGGCTCTATTAAAATTACGGTCAATTTAGTCATTATTTGATCCCTCCTCAGAATGACATACTCATATTTTTCATATTATAATTAAAAAAAGATAAAGATGCTGTGCTATATGTGTAGTTACAAAGAACGGTAGAATATAACACACATGCTTATATAAATACATATATAAATATATATGAGTACACAGACATTTACGAACAAATGTTCTTTTAGCTGATGTGGAAAATTCACCTTAGCTGCTGCTTGTGGGAGGTCAAATGGAATACGCTGTCTAACTTTGGGAGGTAATTGTGTTAGAACATCATTCTTCAGTCTTCTGATCATTATTTCTCTTAAAAGTTGATGTAGTTCTTTTAAATTTGAAGCTCCTCTACAGTCCCATTGTTTTCTTCTACCAAAGAATCTGAAAATGAAAAAAAAAAATCAACATTGATTGGTAAACACTAGATAGTCCAAATCCAATAGAAACCTTCAGTGCATAATTAATTTTAAGATACAGTTAGATATGAAGTCATTTAGGATAGCAAGACTCAGTGTTCCTGGTTATGCCAGAGAGGTGACTGCTTTCTGTCTGACTCCTTCCAACACTCAAGTCAGAGATCCTTCTGTTTCTAACCCACAGACCTGACTCCCCATCAGGAAGATAAAGTCCTCTGTCTCATCCCATCTACGCTTCCCGTTGTGCACATGAATTTTCCAGGTGTCACTAAGCAGAAGAATCTACCACAGTGCTTCTTTATTATAAGACAGAGGGTAACAGCTGATAAAGCAATTATCACAAATGCTGCAAAGAACATCAATAAAATTCCTTTGCTCTCCCACCTGAATTCCCTGTCATTAACATTCAGGATTCAAAGCTAAATGTTGCAGTTTTAAATGTAATTGTATTAAAAAACCAAAGCTAAATACAGGAAGTAGATTAAAAGTTATAAGGCTCAAGGTTAAAACAGAGAAACAAATTAATAACTGTTTCTTTCTCTTTCTTTTATTTTCAAGGATATGTTGCAAGAAAATAGCTTTTCTGCGTCAATATTGTCAAGAAGCAACAAAATAAGCAGCATGGCAGATTCTGCTGGGTTTAAAGAAAAGCCCAGGTGGTACTTCTAAAGAACAGGAGAGTACACAAGTATGTAATTACACTGGTAAAAATAAAAGATATATATTTATTTTTAGGAATAAGCTTTGCTGGGCTAAAGCTGCCGCTGATCTCAGATGGCTGTTTATGATCAGTTTGGAAAGGAGGTGAGGAATCATTTCTACACTGGCAAAGTAAGGCTGTAACTCGCTCAGACTGCTAGACAGACGGAAGACAGCTACAACTTTTGCTCTTATCTCTTCTATAGTCTTTGTCTGGCCTTAGAAAGGATTCATCCCTCCAACATGACCACTGGGGGTGTAAGAAATGGTAGCTGAAAACAGACCGAAATACTCAGGTGTTTATGGACACCTGTTTGAAAGGACAAGGGCCAAAGTCAAAAAAGCATTTTCACATAAAGTTCTGCATAAAATAAAGCTATCAAGTGGATAACCACAGGACGTTAAGTTCCAGCCAAGTCACGACAATATTATTTGTTGAGAGCTTGCTAACCCAGATTTGATTTTCATTATACTTATGGTATTCCAAAAATAAGATAATCATCTATGATTGAGTAGTGAACCATGCTGTACCCACGCACACTTGTGGTGTGAAAATTAGATGCATTCAGTCAAAACACCATGGAAAAAAATAGCATTTCTCTGTCTGAAAATTAGACAGCATCCTTCTATATTATTAGAAGTTAAATGCTGATAAAACACATACAATGGAGGAAAAAAATGCCCAAGTTACACGAAAATGAAATTATTACTGTAAAATTAAATCTAAATGCTAGCCAATTTAGTTGACAAAAACTAATGTTTTTAATATAAAATATAAATCACAGGTAATAAATTTTTTAAAGGTTCTTTCCCTCTTATACCTTCTTACAGTGCCTATATTCAATCCCTCAAACAGAACTAAAAACATATTACAGTGCTTTTGTGACCTTCCTCTCCTTTGGTTTGGTTAATCTAATATTTGATCTTATTTTCCCCAATTGTTGCATGACAGCAAAAAGACTGGATCCCATAATAAAAAGAGATAAATTATTACATGACACGAGCATAGCACTGAGAATCAGAAACTCAAGCTTCAGCTCTAGCTGAAATGCTAGCTCAAAAGGTAAAATCTGTACATTTCTTATTAACAAATAAATTGGCAAATAATTTTACTTAACAGAACATTGGCACTTACACTTTCTCTCACTCTTTAATAGCTTTCAATTCCCAAAGTAAAATCTCCTGTCAACTTAATCCTTCTCCAAACATTTCTAAACACTGAAAACCAAATCCATGTATTTGCCAACCTATCTTCTGTTTGCACAATATATTTTTATACTCTTCCTCTGTAAGGTCCCTAATTCACCTTGATGGAAGAGATGGTATCATAGCATGGCTTGGTGTGGTCAGGGCCTCACAGATCACTTAGTTCCATCCCCTTCCATGGGCAATCACTAAACTGGGCATTAGATCAGGCTGTCCGGGCCCCCATTCAACCTGGTCTTAAACAACTTCAAGGATTATGCAGCCAAAACTTTTCCGGGCAGCCTGTCCCAGCACCTCACGTCCTCGGGTCTCTAAACATGATGGTAGATACAGTAATAGTCACTACTTATTTGTTCTTTCATTTCAAATGAGAGGAAAATCGAAGACATTCATGAGAAAGTACAGCAAGTATAGTAATACCTCAGACGAGCATCACAGTATTTTTTGGCATATTCACTCCAAGTTCCAAATCTTCTTGGAAAAAGTGCCTCAATCTGCATGAAAAGCTGTATAAAAAGAAGTGTCAGTGACAAACTGCCTTCAAGGGTAATATATGAGAATTATTTCTGAATAGTATTACATGCTGCACTATTCATGAAAATTAAAAAACTGCGTGCTCAGTATTACTGATGCTATCCCTAAAAAAAAAATCAACAAGAAAAACAAAACAAAACAGAACAAAACAACAACAACAAAACCAGACAGGATGCTAAATACCTCTTCAGGTCTTCCTAGAGCAGGAGTTCCAGTAAGAAGAATAGCCCTAATGGCTTTCTGCACAATTGGCAATAATATCTTGCTGCGTGTAGCATTTCTGGATTTCATATAGTGTGATTCATCAATCACAACTACCTTGAAGTTCTGCCTATACAGAGTGTCTACTAAAGTCTGGGCATCAGAAGTTAACAGGCCGTATCCCAGAATTGTCACTTTGCTGGTTGATATTCTCCTAAAAGGGAAAATTCAGAAGTTGTCTTAGTACATTTTTATTGTAGAAAAATTAATATAGCAAAGGATTTCCAGAAAGATGATTTCTCTCTTTTTTTTTTTTTTACAGAAGGTATGTATGGATTTTGGATTGGTTAGTGTAGGGAAACTACTGAATCACAGCCTGAGCCACTGATTGATCACCTGAGGTGAGCAGTGAGTCAGCCATGGGGCACAGGTGAAGGTACTGATACCTGTGTGATTGGAGGGGGGTGGAGCCTGGCTCCACCTCCCCCCAAGCCCCATTTAAGGGCTGGCTTCCACCCGGGAAGGATCTCTTCGTGGAGATCCCTCTTGTGTGGAGTCCTGCGAGCCTTTGTCATCTGAGGTGAGCCTTTGTTCTTTATACTATTTCTTTGTACTATCTGTGTGAGATTCATTCAAATATACCATCTCTCATTATCTCGCTGAGAGAACTTTCCTTTAAGATCCTTAGTCCTACAGTTAATTATAGAGTTGTTAGGTTAACTAATAACATTGGCTATTCAATTAAAAACAAATTCTAGCATCTCACAATTCTAAGTCACACATATTTCATAACCATTTTCAGAAGACATCACTGTGGTTTAACACCATCAAGCTAAACCATCGACATTCTCACACTCCCCCTCCTCAAAGAGACAGAAGAAGAAAATACGATGAAAAAAACCCTGTGGGTTGAGATGAAGACTTTTTTTAAAAAAAAAAGTGTTGAAAATAGCTCTCACAATGAATTTAAAAACATATATAGGCATAAATCACAAATTGTTTTAAAAATCACTAGAGAGCACTGTGGCCCTTCAGGAGTCTTTAAATGCAGAAACACAAAGTTGTTAAGCAAACAAGTTAGCAGAACAAGATGTGTAGCTGGTCTATCTGTCTGTCAGAAACAACTGCTCTGCTGGCCTGATTATTATTTGTTTCCCAGTAGCAACAGATAAAAAACCAATTCGATAAGCAAAAGTTTCTTACAGTACTTAAGAGTAAATAAAGTTTGTGCATGTGTACATCCATGCTTCTGGGCATGGAGGAAAGGGCAATGCTTACAGCAATATCCTTACATCCTACTGCTACTAGGAAAACAAGAATTTCACCACCTTTGTAAAAAGTGGAGGAAAAAAAATACAAATAGTATTATTCTTCACTGAATCAGTTTATCCAATAAATACTCCATTTCAAACGCTTAAAACTCTGACGACCTGGAGCAATGTCTAAGCATATTTTAGCCTATTTATATGAAGAAGTTAATCAACATTCAAGCAGTACATATCATTGTTGAAGTTCAGAAGAAAAGTAAAGTATTGAAATAAAAGAAATCAAAGGTTGAACATACAGAAGCACGATTTCCCAAAGCGCTAAACCAAGCCCAGCAGCTCTGTTTTTGGTTTTTCTTGAAAATGCATAAAACATCCTTTATGTTAAAATATTAATTAGTTCAACAGCTATCTTGCAGCTAGGAAGCATCCTGGGAATTAGACAGAAAAACGAGTTCTCATCTTATTGAGAACAAAAGTAGTAATGCTTAGGTCTATTCCTTTTAGAAACTTCAGAACGTGAACAGAATTCTGTTTGCCTTTTACTTTTGTCTTCACATTTCCCTTATTCCACATTTCTCTTTGCTGCATTCAGCAGTGTAAGCACAGAGTTTTTATGTGCAGTTTAGCTGAATAGCTAAAAAAAACCCCAACATGCTCAATGGATCTTTATTCCATTTCCCAATTTCCTCTAAGAGTTTTATTTTGATTAGGAATAGTAATTATCCTTCAATTAAGATTTTAAACATACACATTTTGAATTGGATTTGTCTGGTTATGGTTACCACAAGGAAGATTCCAAGCTACATTTACACTTTCTCATCTGCACATCCTGGCAGTCAAGTCACTTCCTGATACTCCTCAGACATCATGGAAGTCTATCTTCTTTATCCAGAAGTTTTAGAACAATATCTAGACATTGCCATGAAATTAACCAAGTTATTTACAGTAAAACAGATTACAAAATACCCTTGTAGTTCAGTGTTTCCTTGCAATAGGAGAGTTATTTTAATAACATCTAAGACTTACAGTCCCACTGTAATTAATTTCTGCTACTAAGTCTAAGGATAGAAAACCTAGATCACAATAACCTTCACAGTTCTTTAGAGAATACTTTTTGTAACACATTAATTTTCTCAGTGCTCTGAACAGAACATCAGATGTAATTAAGTCCTTATTTTCTAATGCGTACTAGTTTTTTTTCCAAAATGTATTCAAAATGTTTTACAGAAACTAACAAGTACAAATACAGCAGAGCTGACACATAACCAATGCATTCAACATGAAACACTCCAAAGAAACCAAATTTTCAGTAGACATCTCTTGCTATCATGCAAAAATCAGACCTCTCCGTTACAGAGGAGACAAGAAACAATCATAATCCCAACTCTCAGCTGAAACATAGATTTCAACTGTGTTTTATCTTGCTGAAATCTTTATTTTTCATTATGATCATTATGATAGTATATTTTTCACATACATATTGCAATCGGTTTACAGAATGAAACAGGACTTTCTATAGAATAATAATGAACTTAACTCACCCAGTATCAGTTTTGTTCTGAATGATGCTAATATCATCTGGAGACAGTTCTGGAATCCACTTTTCCATCTCATCAACCCAAGGATATCTCAGAGATGAAGGCACTACAATTAAGAGAGGCCATTCCTTTCTGTAGTAGTATGAAATAGCAATTGCTTGAATTGTTTTACCTAGTCCCATCTGGGAAAAGGAAAAAGAAAGTTAAAAACAGAAGTTACGCACAGAAAACATAAACCAATCAGAAAAGCCAAAAATATTTTGCAAAGACAGAACCACATAAAGGAAAAGAAAAAACAATGAGCTAGTTTCACAGTATCTATTTCACAGTCAATTTGTTACTACAGTTAATCTATGATGAAAGAAGATACTTCTCTTCAAAGGGATTCATACATACTGCATATTTGGTTAGCTTATTAAAGCTATAAGTAGCTTTTCTAGTGATTTCAGAAGGTTTTTGGTTCAGAGACTTAATAGGAGCAACAATAAAGTTGATAAAACTCTTCAACTTGTTAATTTGCCAAAAACATAACAAAAAAAACCCCAAACTATTCAAAGTAAAGATAAATAACCCCTCAGGTTAAAATTCCCTCAAGCTCCTTTTTGCTAAATAATAACCAAAGTTGAAGCTTGGAACCTACATCAATCCCCAAACATTACCTCTTTTACATTAAGTTTTTATACATACTATAACATTTTATTACAAAACCATTTTTATCTACAGTAAGAAATTATGAAATAAAATTTCCATGATGTGGACCAAATTAAAAATTTTAGAAGCCATGAATTTCACTACTAGTGAAAGTACATCCTTGCATCAAATTTAGTATTTTGTTTTTTCTACTTCAGTATTTTCAGAACATCTAGATAATATCATAGGAATTAGGCTCCTCTCACTGTCTGCTTTCCTGAATGAAGCATGTTAAAAGAAGAAAAGGTGATGTTACAGTAACAGGAATATCACTTACCTCATCAGCAATCATACACCTAAACATGAAATAAGAAGAGGGAAAAAAGGGGAAAAGTACAGTAAATATAACTGATAAAGCAATCATAAATGAGTTACTATGAATTTAAGTTATGCATTTACTGAATCTAAAAGATACTCTTTGTGACTAAAGGAAAAAAGATAGACTTCTTTTTTGGAGCACCTTTGATAATAACAGTAAAAAATAATTTTGGTACGAATGTAAAAATAAATACATCTGTCACTCTAAAACTGTATATTCAATTTGTTAGTGTTACTGAAGAACATGCACTGTAGAACTGAATTGCTGCTTTGTTTTCGTGTTATGTTACATGTAATTTTAAGAGACAGTGTTAGTAGCACATCATCAATTTTACTGTCTTTGAGAAACAGCGTTGTTTTTGCCACTTTGTGATTAAGGGTCACTTCTATGTCACACCAATTCAGAAAAAAAATCACTTCCAGAGATATTTCATTTGTTTTGAAATAGGAAGAGACATCCTCTCACCTCCCCAACTGTACTAGATAAAGCGTTAGAAAATGAACTTGACTTTTTTTCCATTTAGGAGTCCTTTAGTCCACATAAAGAAAATAATGGCAACTCTACAGGCAACACTTGGAAATTATTTAAGTATATTTACATTTTCAGAACAAGCTTTGATATAAATTTCTTTATAGGTATGTTACATTATCTCTTGGTATTTACACTCTTAAGTAAAATAGGATCTAGGGAACTTAAGTACTTCCAGCCCACACAAGCTTCTTCCAAAACATTTTGAAACTGGAAGAAGGCCAATGAAATTATTTGATGGACATTCAGTTACACCACCAAATGGATGATGTCGAGTATTTCCAAACACTGTACCCTCAGCTATTTCACAAACAGCTCTCAGCTATTTCATGAACATTTACCTCTGCTATTGTACAGGTTCACACCAGTTGGAAAAAAATACACCCCCCAAAAAGCAAACCAAGATTATCCAACTTGAAAGAATTACCTAAGGAATTAAGAGTTTATTTTAACTCTTGTAATTAGTAGGTAAAACAGCTACATCATACTCACACACCAACAAATTCAGAGGAAGAAAGTAACTGTGAATTTAAGAAAAAAAAAAGAAAAAACCTACTCCCTTGAAGTCTTGCAACACAACAATGACTTAAAGTTGTTTTTCTGTAACAAAACCGGACTGCATTAAGCTTCAGACTTGCTAAGAATCTCCTTACCACAATTAATGCTACGGGTTACAAAGCATGATCTAAAATGAGTACAAAGTACCAACCTCTGCAAGTTCAATTGCTATACCTGCATGAGTTTCAGCTAAGTAACTGGCAGTCAGATTAATCCTCCAGCTAATAAGGAATCTGGAGAGTTTTTCAAGCACTGTATAATATTCCAAATTTTCATAAAAAGCAAAGTGAAAGAGTAACTCCCACTGTTCTGTACCATAGTGCCACACAAAAGGCTTAGTCACACCACTGAGAAATACAGCACTGGGTGCTGCCGCTTGAACTGAATGGTAGCAATAGATTGACAGCTGCATGCAGTCCATCACTTACAAGATTTGCAAATCTTTACTGACAGAAAAGCATCAAGTCTCAGAAATGGAGATATTTCAATCTCCAGGAGAGAATGAACCTCACAGGCCACTCTGCTTATTTCCCGTCTGATTCAAAGGGAAAAAATCTAAAGCCCAAGGACCTCAGCCTTGCGTTTTTGCTTCTTATTCCCAGTAGCTCTCAGACATAGACACAAATGAGTCTTGATGAATTGCTTTGGATGAATTCCTTATTGCCTCATCCCCTCCACTGCATCTTCTATGAAAACAAACTTCTACTCCTCTGCCACATGAGTAGATGTGTGCTCACTGCACCATGCAACCCAAACGAAATGTTCCTTCTGTGACAAAAACTGAGATGATCTTCCAGGTCTCTGCATCTTTAACTAAATTTAATGTATTGAGACATTAAAATTCTTTATTTTGATATTGGAAACTTTTTAATATAATACAGAACTGCGTTTTCAGTGTCAGGTGTTTTGAAGTTCATGCAGATACTCCAAGTAGTGTGATCAGCTGTGACCACAATCAATAACATACATCTTGCCATAGGGTCAAAATGGACATTACCATGGCCAAAACAAAAAGCTCAGCAAAAAACACACAGTGGTAGTTTCCAGATCTGATGTGCTGGTAAAAGTTTGATATTCTGAGAAATCTGGTACACTTCCTTGCTCATTCAACCTGAAAGTGTAGATTTCTGCATCAACCACCTTCAATATTTAATTTCAACTAGCACAAAAAAAAAATATATAGATATATAACTTAAGTTTTCATAAGTAACAACCTACTTGTAATAAACCTTGTAACAGTACCCTCAGTTTTTTAGATGCTTTCTACTTCAGACTTGGTTGGGATGGAGCAATAAAAACTACGAAAACAAAGAAACAAAACATAACCACTAAATCCACACCAGCAAAGGAAAAAAAGGCAGGAAGAGAATTATTTTTAGTGGTAACTCAAGATTGTGGAGTCTTTATGTTTGTGATTTGCAGCTGGGAAAGGACATTTATTCACAGACAAGAAACACACAATTCTATTTTTAAATAATGTCATATATTGTTTACTTTAAAGAGTGGTGAGATTTTTTGTCTGTTTAGTACAAGTTGCTTCAATTGTACTTTTGAATATAATTATTTCTTGCAGATTCTTAAAGGTGGCAACTTCTTTCAGTAGACTGATAGATTTTTAAAAACAGTTTGAAGACTGAAATCAGGTTGACTGTACAGCAACCTAACATTGGAGGATTGTAATTTAGCTTTAACTCCTTAAACAAATACAGAAAATGAGTACAGCAATCAGCAACACACAGAGCAGAGGCAGCTCAAGATTAAACTAAAATATCCTTTAATATTATATTTAATCCTAAAGGATATCTAAGCAAATACACAAATACAGCAAATAACTGAAAGCACACTGCATTCAATAGCATCTGCTAGTAAGGAAATGCAGCAAAGAGAACAGGAATACAAATATTCCTCGACAAGTTGAGCTGACAAATACAGTATTTCTCAGTACATCATCTTATATTTTAGCAGTAGTGTAAATGAAGTGCAAATTATGTCACTTTAGGCATGCATCTTCTGCACAGAGGAAATAAATCTTTTTAACACATTTTAAAGAGATCAAAGTGAGGATATGTAAGGTCCTAATGCACTGTGTTTGAAACATGCAGACCAACTATTTGGATCTTTGCTCTATTTCTCAGAGTAACAAGCTAAAATAAAGAAATTTACAGTGATTTACAAATTGCTCTCACAATCAAAAGCTAAGAGCAATCAAAACAAAAAGTCTTTAAAGTTGTTTACCACAGAAACAGATTTTCCACGAAATGAGATTTGTTTGCATTAGTTTAGTGTAGCCATTCACACTTTGAAGACTTAAGTATCTGCAGAACAACAGGAAGTTGTTCTGTTTTACTGTTTTCAATTATTTTCAGACTCCGCATAGAATCTTCTGTTTCCATGCTTGTTTATTTCAAGTTAATATCTCTTAGGTGAAACTCCTTATGGAGCAGTGCTATCCAAAATAGCACATACAATTTTGATCACTCACATTCACAGAAGATAAATATAAGCCAAAAGAGAAGCAGAAAAGAGCTAATAGGAAGATTAAGGGATAGCTGAGCCTCCCATGGTAAAACATAACAGGAATATGATTGCTTCACCTCCAAAAGGAAAAGCTGAAATGGAATGCTTGTTCCACCTCTCTCTGTTCTGTAAATCATGAAGAACAATTTCAGAGGTAGAAAGCACTGCAGTGTCAATACATAAAACTCTCAGCCTATTAACATATTGAAACCAGAAATTAGAATTATATTTGTAATTATACTAATAACAGTATCTGTGAAGAACCATGGGGGGAAAAAAGTTTGTAATTACAAAGTAGAACCCAAATTCAGAGAATCAGCATGGACCTTTCCATGCACAGGCTTCAGGACACAGATGATTTCCAATTCTGCGTTCCCAAACAGTTTCTGTTAACAGTTGTAAAGATATGGTACTTCTACATACAATTCCCACCCTATTAAGTCTGAATCACTTTGAAATACCATAATTCAACAATAAATCTTCAAATCTAGGTCTCTCTCATCTGTTCTGCTACAATAATTTGTAGTAAAAAAATCAAAGATTGAAGTGAGGAAACTGATGTCTTTTCTTTCTATACCTGCAACCATACATCATTTAGTTATAAGAACATTCACTAGATACATCATGGACTAAAATGAATCAGGTGCACAAAACTGTTTCTAAAGCACCAGTTAAAAGAGTACATGAATGTCTTATGTCCTCTGTTAATAGTTAGCAGCATGAATCACTGCTATGACCCACACCATTCATAGGCAAATTTCTGAAGTCCTACAGTTTTTAGATTGCTGATTTATGCCAACTAACTAAAGTTACAGAATCACAGAATTGTAGGGGTTGGAAGGGACCTCCAGAGATCATCGAGTCCAATCCCCTGCCAAAGCAGCTCTCAGCCCAGGCTGCACAGGTAGGCTTCCATGTGGGTCTTCAATGTCTCCAGAGAAGGAGACTCCACCACCTCTCTGTGCAGCCTGTGCCAGTGCTCTGTCACTGCACTGTGAAAAAGTTCCCACTCACGTTTGTGCAGAACTTCCTATGCTTCAGTTTGTGGACATTTCACCTCATCCTATCACCACACACTGCTGAGAAGTGTCCAGCCTCGTCCCTTTGCCTCCCACTCCTTAGATATTTAGAGACATGAATCAGATCCCCTCTGAGTCTTCTTTTCTCAAGGCTGAACAGTCCCGGGTCTCTCAGCCTTTCCTTGTAAGGGAGGTGCTCCAGGCCCTTTATCACCTTTATGGCCCCCCACTGGACTCTTTCTGGGAGAAAGATGTGATACACAAGATGAATTTATTGTACAAGTAAAAGTAAATAAAACTGAAGTATGTGGAAACCAAGAATGTTCAAATTATTTTATGACTTAATGCACTTCAGATCACTCATCCCCTGAAGTTTTCAGCCTTAGAACATGACTGCTTCATGTAGTTGCAACATCTAAGAAGTCCACTATCTGCTCTTGAAGGCACAAAAAATAGTCTACATCACTGAGAAGGGAATCACCAAGAATCCCCACATTTATAATCCCAGCCATTAGTTTAGAAGTGTATGGCACTTCCCTATCATTACAGCCCAGATCATACAGAACTCATAAGACATCTGATGGCCGCATAAAACTGTTAAAAAGAAATACCCCACATTTTGCTTTATGTAACCTTAAAAATATGCAGCCACTATTTATAACAAACTTCGGTATGTTCTATATTACTGCAGTTAGACAAGCTGACAACATGAACATAAAGAAACAGATCTGCAGATACACGGAAGGGACAAATACGTACTTTTGTTCTACATATTTTGACTGCAAGAAGACAGACTTCTTGTTCTCTGAAGTCCAATTAGTCATTTCCTCTCAACTGGTAGTTACCCAATTTGAGCTTCATCATTCATATCCCATCTGTTCATATGACACCTTAATAATAGCTCTATCCAAGAATAAAAATCAGAGCTATGATACGCAGTTTCACATCCTGTTATAGGCTCAGCCCACATGGTCAAAAGTTTCAGAAAAGCAGGAAAAATCATTTTAGATGTCTCAGTTACACTTCCCCTCAGCAAAGAAGTCCAACTTGGCAATAAGCATCACAGTCAATGGCAAGCTCCCTCCATTTCCTTTCCTATTTCTAAATGCTTCCTTTCCTCATAGCGAATCCTAAGGTTGGCATGTGAAGCTGTCTGTTTGTGAAGGAATGCTATTTTTTCCTAACACATCACATCAGAATCTTAATGCAGTGTATTATATGTTCTGCTATGATCTTCCTGGTATTCACAAACCTTTCACAGCTGTAGGGTCAGCAGTGAGCTTGGGACAGGGGAGTAGCTTTCATAAATAGAAGGGAACCACGCAGTCTTACCTCCACTAAGAATTCACAATCTTTTCCTTTCAAGATGTATTAATTTTTAAATAAGTTGAAAGCATCCTGATAGGTGAATATGCATACAGAGAATAAAGAATAAAAAGGCTGTTTTGTTGGTTCAACCCAAGCATACATGGGTCCGAAACTTTAATTTTGATCCAGACAAAAGAGAATACAAGCATCTAGGAGTATAATTTAAGGGTCCACACAAAACTGAACGAATCAGAGCCCCAGAACCAGACAGTCAAGAGTTAGCACACACTATTAGAACAGCCTTGTATGAGGTACCAAGCAAGGGTGCACTTGCACATTCTTACTGTGCAAAATCTTGGAGAGAAATTAACAGCTTAGAGGAAAGTCAGAAAAAAAAAATGAGGGACAGAAGGGATGATAATTTTTCAAACCTCATAGAGAACAGGAAGAGCTCATGGTTACGCTGACGTCAAGAAGACTGAAGCAGCTTTGTAAAGCATAAGGAGAAACAGATCTTTAAAATACTACGCAGATGAGTTCACTGGAGAAGCAGAAGGGAAACCGAGGCTAACCTTGTGTGGCATGTCATACAGCCACAGGAAGGAGTCTGCATCAGAAAGACATTAATGCCAAAACAGTTTCATAACATGAATTTTGGGGAAGGAAAAAAAGTTTAAAAGATAATTATTTCTATTTCTGTGTGTCTGGGTTAAATTCAGGAAAATTTTCAGAAATGTTAGCAGTATCCCCATGTAAACAATGCAATTACAGTTTGTTGTATTAATTATGACTCCAGGAAGGTATGTGAACAAAAACAAAGAATCTAATTTCGAGTGTCACTCTCAGAAAAATATTGACAATTCAACAACACAGTGGCATATGTTTGAGGTTTAACTTTATAATCCATATAATTTATATACATATTTAACTAAGAATCCTATTAAGTCACGCAGTCAGTGCTTTACATTCCTTTAACTACAAATGTATTTTGCAATTATATTCTCTCTAAACTAGATAGTTCTGCCTCCTTATAAAACATGGATTAAAAAGGGATATTTTGTTCCAATATAATTACTGCTTGCTTGTGGGGATAATTTACCTTTGTGATTTATTTTCAGCAGCTATTTATCCAGAAACTGCGGAACTGCAGTCGGATTTGCAGGCAGCTTTTTCAGAACAAAATCCTTCACCTTTAGCTCCATTATTCTAGACAAACAATCAAAGCAATAGCACTTGATTTCTTAAACCACTGAAAAATTCTGTTACTAGTCAAACAAATTAAAGCTGGTTCTGTTAATGCAGCCTTTGGAACATGTTGTACAGAGGAAGCTTGCATCTTTCTCTCACTAGTGTGGGTGTTCTGATATTCTTGGGATTCTCACCTACTCATGTGAGTCAGTTTTATATAACGTTACAACATATAATTTACCTCCTACTCACAAGCCAACACTTTAGCACTAGCATCTTAACCAAGGGTTATTTAAGGAATCTGAACTTAGTGTATTTTTATATAAAACTGCGCAAGCAACTGTTACATTAGTGTGTCAGTAATCACAGCACTCAGTCCTCAAACTAGAACATAGATGACTTTCTTGCAAAAATAATCAAGGCTGTTTAACCAAAAATAGAGCCCCAGAAGATTTCACCCCGGTCATACCCTTGCTCTTGAATTACATTCGTTATTTTAAAAAAGTAAATAATGAAAAGCCAACCATCTATGTAATGTATGGTGCACTGAATTGCTACATCTGCACTGTTATCGATCCTTTAAAGAAATATGAAGGAGAATAGCAGTGCAGAGTCTTAGGTTTTTCTCCAGCACTACTCAACCCGTATCTGAATAGGACATCTAAAACACCCTGTATTTATGAAGGTGTGAGAGCTATAAGAGTGTATTAGCAAACATATCTCAGTACAGAAAAGGATGTGTGGAACAACGTATCTCAACCAAAGTGGTCAAGGCGAAGCTTAAACTCAGACTGGAATCAGAGAATAGTTTGGGTTAGAAGAGACCTTAAAGACAATCCAGTTCCAGCCACCTCCTAGCCAGGGAGGCTTAAACTAGACCAGGACGGCTAAAGCTCCACCCAACCTGGCCTTGAACACCTCCATTGATGGGGCATCCACAGCTTCTCTAGACAGCCAGCTCCAGTGCCTTGCTGCCATCTGAATAAACAATTTCTTCCTTACATCTAATCTAAATCTATTCTCTTTCAATCCAAAACCATTATGTCTTGCTCTTTCACTAGAGGACCTAGTAAGAAGTCTTTCTACACATTTCTTACAAAACCCCTCTGCCACCAATCAGCTCACCAGCTGAACTGCTGCAATAAGAATTGATATCAATTAATTGGAACAGAATGGAATAACAAACTAATTTCAAATACTGACTATCTAGGCTACAGACTTTAACCTAGATATTAATTGAAACACCTGCAATCCAAGTAGCTCTTGCCTAGTATGTAATGTAGCATCCCTTAATGACAGTTATTCATCATTACCTTATCAATAAAATTTGCTTTTCCAACTGATATTCCTTACTGCAAAAGATGCAGAACTAATCCCCTCGAATCTTCCTCCTTACTCTCAGTTCTCTCCAATCTGAAGAGACAGAGCTAACGGAGGCACTTGTGGATATCCTTCAATCCTTCAAGTCACCAAGTACGTGTTAAAATAAAAATGAAACATTCATAAAAATATTCCTAGGCATGACTCAACAAAATAAATATTAATGGCATTCCATTTTCAAACATGCAAATTTAATTAATTTGGCATCTATCAAAGTCATTGTGACAGAAGTGGAGAAAGTAAGAAGATCTCCCTTAAAGAAATGATGATAATCCTTAACCTACTTATTTTGGAAACCCTATGAACTTTCCATCTTAAAATCAAAATGGTCAAAAGTTTAACAACAAGAATTTAGATGATCTCCAATCTCACAAAAATACTGAGACTACAACATTTGCACACCTTAACTGATATTGTGTTTGGCAATAACACCAATTCAGCATCCCTGCCTGCAACATGTAAGACTGACATTAGTTACGTGCTTACAAGGAAACAGAATGGTCACTCAGATTCCCAGTAAATCAGACAGTAATAATGAATCGAAATGTAATCAAGATAAAAGCAAAAACAATGCCCAACTGTGGTAACTTCAAAAACAAACAACAAGAAAAACAAGACAAAAGACAACAGCGGCATTATACCAAAAGAGAAGGAAACAACTGGTAACAAAAATCAGAAACAAACTCAGTAAAAAAAAAGATAAAAAATAAGAGTGGAAAGGAAAAATAAAAATATACACAAGAAGGACATGTTGCACTAGCCACAATTAAAATCTGCATGGAAACAAATGTCAACCATACTTCATCTTATCATACCAAACTCCAAAAACTAGAAGTGCATCTGTTACCCTCTCAAACCCCATGGATTTTATGTCTTTCATGCTATTTAATGGCCAATAGAGACAATAAAACCTCATTGAGGCTACCTCGTTCAGAGCATTAATGCACTAGTATACACTGAACCTTGTGTCGAGAAAAACTACATCTGGGAATTAGACCACCCTAGAAAAACTCTTTGGGCATGCATTCATAATTAAAAAGCTTACTTTGTTTGCATTAAAAAACTTCTCTTGTTCATCCACAAGCAAGATAGCTTAAACAAATTTATCTGCCAACTATTCTAGGAAAAAAAAATTGCATCTGAAGGCATCTTTTACAGATACCGTCAACAAGGAAGGCAATGCCTGCAAGATTTTCAAATCACACGCTGACAACTTGTATTGTAAAACTTGATAAAGCATTTAGTGATATGGTTTATACTTGTTAGCAGCAAGAGAGCCAGCTTTCAAACACTATCAGGCTTCTGATTTTCACAGTGTATGCAGACAAGCAAATTATTCATAATTAAAGTAAAAACCATTTAAATATATATTTATGCTGTCTAAAAAGTTTATTTTCATGAAAAACACAGAAATA
The DNA here is from genome assembly GCA_013399175.1 of Odontophorus gujanensis. Lineage (NCBI taxonomy): Eukaryota > Metazoa > Chordata > Aves > Galliformes > Odontophoridae > Odontophorus > Odontophorus gujanensis. The sequence continues at coordinate 90,049 of VXAB01012917.1, forward strand.
GAATAGTTTTCAAGGACAGAATTTGTGTGCACCCATCTTTTTCACACATGAATGTTTTAGATTATAATCAAAGATTTCAATCTCTTCTAAAGTGTACTTCTGAAGAACAATCTCTAGCAAAGAATAAAAAGCTGTATAGTTACATCCTTAAGAATTGCCTGTCAGCAAAAAGGAATGTTATCTTTAAGCATACATGGCCTTATTGGCTCTTGAATTATTATTTTTATTATTTTGTAGAGAAGTATTAGGCAGCTCATGCTGCTTTGGACAACTCCTTTGGGGCATTCAGTGAAAAAGCTAGCATCTGCCTCTTCTGCCTCACTTACAATAATGAATCGTAAGCTCAAATCACAACAGCATATTTATCTTATTATTAGGGAAACTGTGAGGAAATGAATAGATTAATCCCAGCCCCATTACTATCTCATTGTGTATATTTCATTCAAGAAGATACAGTAGTTTTTTTTGTTCCTCTTTCATGCCAGGAGCTTCTCTAACCTAAGAAAACATTAATTGAATCTCCACAGTAGAGAATTCTCTCTACACCAGTTTCCTGCCACTACAGCAAAGCACGGATTAAGTGATGACTGCAAAGGGAGTGCACAGCCTGAGAGAGAAAAGAGAAGCCCAGATGCACATCCTGCTTATTTTCAAAATCAGAACAGACACTTTTATGGAAAAGTATCAGACCTTATTAAAATATACCAAAGGGAATAGCGAAAGAATGCTTAAATCATTAAGGAGTGCACAAAAGACAGAGATGTGGGTGAGCCAGAGGCTGACAAACTAATAAGAAAACTCAGCTACAAGCAGCAAAGGCTCTTGTTCTCTGTTCTGGGACTAAAAGAAAAACAGACCTGAGTAAGGGACAGATTTTTGAAAAGTAGTCCTCAGGAGAGTTTGGTTTATTACATCTTACTTTAGAGGCTAGGTGAGTGTGTGCAAACCATTCCCCAGTTTGACCCAGCTAATGCATAAAACATCCTATGCCAATGAATGGCATTTCTCACAGTCATAATGAAAATACTTTCATACTCATGTAATAGGAAAAATATCAGTGTCATATTATTCAACAGTCTTTTGTTGATGAAAAGTTTCAAGAAAAAAAAAACCTAAGCCCATAATCCTAATTGAAATAACCCCATTGCCTCAACAGTCATTAAGCTAGGCATTTCAAATCTTTCTACGCACTTACTGTGGGCAGCTGTTACTTCTCAAAGAAAAATACATTATTTGAATTTATCTAGTCAAGCAGTTTCCTGGGGAAACTCTATATTATAATAGCTTGCAAAGAATTACGCTTTCAAACACATCCATTAGCCTACACAAATTAACATTAAAGAAACTACATACATATTTTCTTGTGTAATTTTATTATTTGAATATATAAATGTATCTCAATTGCATGTTATTTAAATTTGACTTCCCCTTATTAGCATCAGATCAACTGAGATATGTTAGCCTAGGGCTTTGGATACATTAAATTCAACTGTTAAATACAAACTTCACTGCCTATTCTGTCAAAACCTCAGTGATCCATTGAAACTGTTCACAGTTATTCCTACAGTCACACTGTGCAGTAGAAACATACATATAATCATAGAATCCTTAGAGTTGAAAGGGACATTTAGAGGTCATCTAGTCCAGCTCTCCTGCAATGAACAGGAACACGCACAGCTAGGTCAGGTTGCCCAGGTCCTTTATCCAGCCTTGCCTCAAAAGTCTCCAGGGACCCTTGTCAACCACAATGCTAGGTAACCTGTTCCATTACCTCACCACCCTCACTGTAGAAGACTTTTCCTTATATCTAACCTAAATCTACTGTCTTCAAGCTTAAAGACATTTCCCCTTGTTCTATGACCACAGACCCTGCTAAAGAGTCTGTCCCCCTCTTTCCTGTAGCTCCCCTTTAGATACCAAAAGGATGCTATCATGTCATCTCAGAGCCTTCTCTTCTCCAGGCTGAACAGCCCCAGCTCTCAGCCTGCCCTTGTAGGACAGGTGTTCCATTAGGAATATGTCTCTCCTGTATTGAGGAGTTGGACAGTCCTGCGTCCAACTTCCCATCCACCAGTACCCCCAGATCTTTTTCTGCAGGGTTGCACTCGATCTTCTCATCCCCCAGTTTGAACTGGTAATGAGGGTTGCCTCAACCCAGGTAAAAGATCTTGCATTTAGATCTGTTGAACCTCATGATGTTCATCTGGGCCCACTGCTCACGCCTGTCTAGGTGCCTCTGAATGGCATCCCATCTCTCAGACGTGCCAACTGCACTCCCGCAGCTTGGTGCCATCAGCAAACTTGCTAAGGGTGCATATGACCCCACTGCTGATGTCACTGATGAAGACATCAAAGAGTATTGGTCCCAGTTCCGACCCCTGGGGGACACCACCTGTCACTGACCTCTATCCAGACATTGAGCCATTGACCACCACTCTCTAGACTTGATCCTGCAGCCAATTCTTTGTCCAATGAACACTCCACCCATCAAATCCACATTTCCAATTTGGAGAGAAGGATGTTGCGAGGTGCTCTGTCAAAAGCTTTACTGAAGTCAAGACAGATGACATCAGTGGCTCTTCCCTTGTCCACTGATGCAGTGACACCATCATCAAAGGCCACTAGGTTGGTCAAGCAAGATTTGCCCTTGGTGAAGCCACACTGGTTCTCCTGTATCACCTCCCTGTCTCCCATATGTCCTATATGTCTACCTACCTACATGTAGGTAGTTCCCGGTGTCACCGACCCGTCAGCCAAGTGACCAGTAGTCACAGAAAAATTAATTCCAACTCAGCATAAAGATTTTTTGAATGCCAGGATTGCACCTGAATAGCCAGACAGATCTTTCTACTCTGCTATCTAGTCTGACAGTATAAAGTAGACAGCTTACTTGGTCCCCTAAAGACAGAAATATTATCAAAGGGTTCTGGCCAAATGAATAGAATTGAAGTTAAATTCTTTATAGGAAATTTAACTTCATCATAAGTTCTATATGATTGCAAGAACCGATGATAAACGTTTCCAATTTTTCACCTTTGTAGAAGTGCATGCACATTTCTTCCACAAAAACCTCACAGATATTAGCAAGCAACCCTCTTAGGCACCATTCCTCCTATTTAGAGCAAGATGATGAGGTTATCAGAAAATAACTTGAAACTTCCTTACAGCCTCAGCTCAAATCACTTCTTTTGTGCCAGTCCTCTAAGACAACGTTGCTTTGCAGAGGAACAGCATGCAGTAGTTTCATGACTTTAGGCTGCAATTGTTTAGATACTCTGAAAGTTACAAAGCACAAATATCATTTTCCTTCCCACTTCTTTGACCTTTTAACACAGTCACATGATCTTAGCAAAGTATTTCCAGTTGCTGTTGCACAAGCTATTTTTCTGATTTATAGGGTACTTCATTGTTGAATGCTCTATCCGTTGCTGCTCTTGCTAACTGAGCACTCTGCAAGTCTTCTGCTTGGCTGTTACAGCTCAGTGAGTTCCAGAACACCCTGATTACATGCCAGAATTGTACCAAGTTTAAAATAGATTACCGCATAGATGCATTAAGATCTGTTAGTCATTCTCTTAACAGATCTACCACCCCATTAAGAACTACAGAAGCAAACGTGAATTAACTTATTTTGAGACTCCTCTATTAACATCACAAAAAGAATGCTCCTACTGACAGCAGCCTCCTCTCATATGCGGAGATCTTGGATACTACAAGGTGATTTTGCACTATTAAATATTTCTCCCTCCTCCGAGAGGAGGGAAACAAAGTCACCTCATTTTGAATCATGTTATATTCCAGTTTATTTAAAAAAACTGGAATACAACTCACCTAAGCGCTGCTGTATTTGCACAACTTTTGTAACTATTCATTAATTTTTATCTAGAATAATTCTTTCAAGTATATGATATAATAAGGATTTTACCTGCCACTCCTCTGGAGTGCAAAAACAATGCCTTCCTCCTGAAAAGGAAGCAGTTTCTTCCTCAGTCTTTCAGGCAGAAAGGACAGTTCAGCATCAACATTTTCAGAAGAAGCTTCAAGCGTATGTGTGTCCTGTAGCACACCAGCCATTTTGAACCTACAGGAAACAAAACCAAAAAAGATGACTTACTTAAAAGATAGGTCTGCAACACATTACAGAATAAAACTTCCTGGAATAATAGTAGCTTGAAATACTTGACATCTACACACAGGCTACCCTTATACTGACAGACTAGGAAGAAACAAATAGGAAATACTCAGACTAACTGGTTACCTTCTTCTAGAACTTAACAGGTTAGGCTTTTAATGGATGTCACACATGACATTTTAATTTATTAAAAATATATCACAAAGGAAGAAATCAGAAACACCACCATATTAATTATTAACTTCCAAGATATGACAGTCAGAAAAATCCTCACAATTCTTACCATGCTTATGTTAGAAAGGCAAAGTCACAAAGTTGTTGTAATTCAATGAACTGCTGATAAGGAAGATCAATCTCCGCAGATAACCCTTACCCAAAAGAAAATAAGCAAAACATCCAAAACATTCAAACCCTTCCCATTTCCAAAGTAGCATATCTTCATTTGTTTTATCATATAAAGAGTTAAATCAAGTTGCCATGGAACTACCTGCCTTAATTTAGAATTAGAAACGTACAGTAAAGCTTCATATCTCTCTCTATAGCCAATAGAAAAATGGCAACATTTGGGTATAACAAGGGAGTTTTCCCTCCACAAAAAAGGAGCCATTTAGCAAAGAAGTTAGGGGAGGAATGCTGTTTTCAACATCAAAAATGTCACCAAGATAGTAAGAGAAAGGTGGCAAGATCTCAGTATCAGAACATGTTTCATCATGCTATATCGGTAGGATTTATTTTACAACAATGCCTCTGAAAACGCATCAGTTCTTTCCTAACGTTGATTCATTTTCACCTTTTGGCTTTTCTGGATAAAAGTGACCTGAGATGGACCCGTCCAGCACAAGGAATGTGGTTTAGCTGAACACAAGAAATCTATTTAAACTGGCACTCATGGGCAAACTCCAAAGACATCCACTGAGAAGTATCCTAGTAATCCTTAAGAGCTGGGAGGTTTTCGCCTCTGGGCTACCAAGTCAGACTTGAAGGCCATTCTCGTGAATTGCAATATTGTAGGGGTTGGAAGAGACCTTGAGATCAAGCCCAACTCCCCTGTAAAGCAGGCTCCCTACAGCAGCCTGCACAAGTTGGCATCCAGATGAGACTTGAATATCTCCAGAGTATCCACAGCCGCCCTGGGCAGCCAGTTCCAGTGCTCTGTCACCCTCACTGTGATGAATTTCCTCTGCATATTGGTGCAGAACATCCTAAGCTCTGGTTTATGGTCGTTTCTCCTTGTCCTGTCCCCACAGACCACAAAAAAAAGGTTGGCCAATCACATCTTGAGAATTCTCTACAAAGTAGAAAATAACGCAGACGATAAAGAGCCCACAACCTTATGGTCAATAAAAGGTTCTAACTACTCCAGTTGGAAGAGGTTGGTGCACACTGCTTCCTCAATGCTGCAAAACAGCTTTTTTTAAAGTTCCCAATTCAATGATAGTAGGAGTACATCAATACAAATTCTCATACTGCATCTCATTCACTTTGTCCATGGGAACAGGGCCAGAGCAGAACCACTAGCTCTTGTTCTCTGATAATTTAGCAGCTGATCTTTTTTTTTTTGTAAGACATCAGACTGTTCAGTTGTAGTATGCCAACTAAGCACATGGAAAGGAACAAACCTCTCACCAGAGCATAAAGAAAAGGTTTTTGACCCTGCACTGCCTAATTGTCTAATTTTGGATTCACAGCTTGTATAAGGAGCAAGACCTTAATGAGCATAGGAACAAGAAGCATCAGCCTAAATATGCCTCTTGTATTGTCAGCAGTAGATATTGTACTGGTATCAAAGGCTCCGTACCAAATTTTTGTAAGAACACATTGTGCTCATCTTTTTTAAACTCATGCATTTCTCAAGTAACTCAGAACTCAGATATGATTTGGTAGGATGCATTATTACACTTGTAAGTAAGAAATTCACTGAGCTATTGCCATTCACTTCAAAAATCCACAGGACTAAATAACCTGGTTTTTGCACTGACTAGTGACATAGTAAGAGACCTGGAGGGCAATGGAAGTGGTTAAAGTTATCAGTGTAGTAAAGCAAGATCACACAAGACAGTTTGCAACTGCTTGCTTCTAATGTCCTGGAGTATTGGCAGTGAAACAGATTCTGATGAAATAATATTTAAGAGGACTGCATTAATTCATAAATTCCATGTAAGAATTTTTAGCTACAAAACTTGATATACACTCTACCAACTAAAGTTACATTCTCTTCAGTGAAGAAAATCTAGTCGTAACTTCACTGCTGCACAAGAAAATAACACTGCTCCATTTTCCAAGGGCTTTCTAAGGGCCATCAGATTACTAAAACTACTAAGAAATCCTTCCATTGGGTGAGTTTTTCCAGGACAGACAGACCTGCTCACTGCAGTGCAGTTTCTTGGTACCACAGCACGGATGGTAGCATACATCACCCCAAAGTCAGGGCAAGACAAAGAAAAAAGGAACATAAGACAAGAGAGCTGCAAAAATAAGTTAGCAGGAATTTGCCCTTCTGTAGCAAAAGAATTTGGTAGAAGTACTGTTGACAAAAGTGTCCGTAGACAGACACACAAGCCCCCCGAAAAAAGACCCGAATGTTCTGTAAGTCCACTAAGCTACTGCACAACCCCAGGAAAAAAAGTAACAATTATGATTTCAGAGTATCCTGCCACTGGCTCCACTAGTCAGACTACAGAAATTCAGAAAGAAAATGAGTAAGCATTTCCTTTGTTTATATGAGATCATATAAACACATGAGAACTTCCATGCTACTTTATTGGGAATCTTTTACCACTTCATTTACCACTGGGCAGCCTGGTCTAGTGGCTGGCAACTCTGCCCACAGCAGGGGGGTTGAAACCACATGATCTCTGAGGTCCTCCTGAACCCAGGCCACTCTATGTTATCCTTTGCACAACATATAAACCACTAAATATTACCACACACGGATGAAAACAAGAATCCAAACTGGAAGCACAGATGCGGGCCTTTTACAGATTTTTTTTAAATTAAGCTATATAATTACTTCGGTAGAGGTGACCATTTACAGTTCATTTTACACAGATCAATTATGCACAGCATTTTGTAACTTCATCACATAAACACAAGATTTTTAAAGTCACACTGTAGCATAAACATTGCTTGGCACCGTTAGGAAGGCCAGTTTATTAAACAGGCCTGCTGTTCTAAGCTCTAAGAACACAGATAAAGTGTTCGACTCCCCAACCCCCCCCCAGTTTACTCCTGTATCCCTAATAAAAATAGAAAACATTAAAAAAGACCCAAGATATTGGCACACAGCAATTGAAAAGAACCATCGGTCAGGCAGAACAAAGGGCACCAAACGCAGCGTTACGCATCACATAACAGTTTTACCGCAGGCCATCGGGGAACACAAGCACCTCCACACCTGCCCAGGGGCAAGGAGTTCTATTGCTCTGTTTTGACTTACGCAGCTCACATGCCGCAATATCCCCAGCGTTAGGGCGAGCAGAGCGAGTCTTTCTACTGCAAGCGCGGGCTGAGAAAAAGGAATCCCCGAGAGCTCAGCCCGGCCCGGCCCGCAGCACCTCACGCCTTGGCGGGCTCCGCGCTCAAACGCCGCTGCCCGGAAGTGACGCGCCCGCCGGCAGAGCGCATGCGCACACAGGCAGCCGCGGGCTCCCCGACGCGCTTCCGGGCGGAGGAGCTCTGAGGCGTTGTGCTGCGTTCGGGCCGCGGGCTGGGGCTGAAAGGTCGAGCTGGGACTACATCTCCTAGCCTGCCCTAGCCAAGCTTTCTGTGGCTGCGATCCACGCAGGGTTCACCGCCATTCAGGGTGGAAAGCAGTGGTCTCCGACTGCCATTAGCCTGGCTGCAGCCCGGCTGCGAACCGCCTCGCCTGCTAATGGTCGCCGGCTGCCGGTCTCCCCGCCAATTGGGGTTCTTATTGGTGATCGCGGCTGTCTGTCAGCGTAGCGGCACCTCTGATTGGTCGCCATCTTCTGGATGAGCCTATCCCGCCTAGGCGCTGAGGGGCGCCACTCGCCGGCAGCTCGCGCCGCTAATTGGCCGGCTCGGCCGTAACTCAGGAACGTTCTGCGCGGCTATTGGTGGCGGTGCGGCGGAGGGGCGGGCCTCTTTCCCCGCCGCGGCAGCAGGAGGAACCCAGGCGGCTATCGAGGCTGGCGATGGGGTTAAACGCCCCTCGTGCGTGAGCCCGCCGCCGCGCCGGCCCGAGTCCGCNGGGGCAGCCGCTGTGGGAGGGCGGCCGTTGGAGGGGGGAGGGGCGCGCAGCGCGGCCGTTGGGGCGGTTGGCGGCACCTGCACCTCACGGCCCTTCCCTAATATAGGCAGGGCCGGCACCCAGCGGGGTACGGTGGCCCCGGGGCTGAGAGATCCGTGGGGCCGCTGGGCAGGGGCTCCGGGCCGGGCGCCGTTAACTGCCCGAGGGTTTCGCTGGCAGAGCTCGCCGCGGCCTTTCGGCGGGGAGCAGCGGTGTGAGAGCAGGGTGCGAGACTGTCCGCTCCGCCGCGCCTCTGCGCGGGGATGCACTCGAGCTGCAGCCCTACCCGAGGGTCTTCCCGTCGTGATGGTTAATATGCATGGAAACGTATCCAGCTGTGTAAGTGAAATGAAGTGAAAACTGTGCCACAGCCCGGTTTCTGCAGTTTCTCTTAATGACGGTGAAGAGTGGTTTTTCGTTATCTAGAAATGAGTAGGGGGAATGAGCGCAGCGCAGCAGCTCCTTACAAACTGAGGTGACTTCGGATTATTGCCGCTGAAAGCTTTGCCCGGGTTGTGTTCGTGGCTGAGGTGGGTCCGCCTGCCGCCCTCGTGCTATTGTGAGCTCTGTAGAAAGTCGTGTGGGCAGGTGATGGTGGGGAAATCCGGGAGGAGTTCTGGATGCCTTCATTGAGGTGCGTTGTTTGGCAGCAGAATCCACAAGTGTGTGCTGACTCTTCGGCTTTTTGTCTTTTTTCTGTTGTTTCTTCCTAGTGATGCCTTTTTTTCCAATAACATGAAATGATCCCAAGTTTTTTTTCTGCCCTTGATGTAATACAGGGATATCTTTTAGCTTTTGTTGTTGCTGTTACTCTTGCAGAATGCTTTATATGAGTTTTTTTGATTATTTTTTTTTTTTCCTTTTGTGGTGATGTTGCTTTTGGATTGAGGCATTAACCTGAAATTTTCAACTGGATTACTTCCTTATGTCTTCTACAGGGAGTACTGCATTTGGGACATGATTTTGGTTGAACGCTAAGCAGAAGATATGATGATGGTAGTCGTTGTGAGTGTTAGGTTAGAAATGTGCGCTTATTGTTGAAGCGAAAACAACAAAATAAAATTCTAAATTTGCAGTATTTCTTCTGAAAAGGTTTTATTCTACCAGTTTGCCTACCTGAGAGAAAGAAACAGCAATGAAAACATTTCTTTGATAGTCTTTCTTTAGCAAAGTGGTGATAGTGTTATTACCAGCCAGATGATATTAAGCCTTTTTTTTTAAATTTCCTTTGATAAATAGTGTGGTTTCCAGGATTAGAGTGTTTTGNCCTTATGTCTTCTACAGGGAGTACTGCATTTGGGACATGATTTTGGTTGAACGCTAAGCAGAAGATATGATGATGGTAGTCGTTGTGAGTGTTGGGTTAGAAATGTGCGCTTATTGTTGAAGCGAAAACAACAAAATAAAATTCTAAATTTGCAGTATTTCTTCTGAAAAGGTTTTATTCTACCAGTTTGCCACCTGAGAGAAAGAAACAGCAATGAAAACATTTCTTTGATAGTCTTTCTTTAGCAAAGTGGTGATAGTGTTATTACCAGCCAGATGATATTAAGCCTTTTTTTTAAATTTCCTTTGATAAATAGTGTGGTTTCCAGGATTAGAGTGTTTTGTAGAAAATCTTTAAGTTATAGTTTGTTCTCTGTAATTAAAAAAAAACAGTTGAAGAGATAACATTAGGACTTGTATCTTAAATCATGGAAGGTCAAGAAGGTAGTACTTGTGACTGTGTAACTTAATTCTGCTGTATGGTTTTACAAAACTATAATTACCATTGAGATCAACTGCTGCTTTTCTGAGGAACCAACATAGGTACGAGTAAATATTAGTAATTTTTAGGGGCACACACACACAAAGTTTAGAAGGTGGATATTATTACCTTCTGATTTCTCCTCTTAAACATAGAATTATATTTATACTTAATGCAGAATTGCATCTTATACTTAATTTTCTTTCTTGTGTTATGTCATGAAAGTTTGTTTTTCACTGCTTCTTATGTGTCGTTATAGTTGCCTTATATCATTCTTTCTTATTTTATGATACTTGCTTAAAGCCTTTCTCTGTAACTGCTTCCAACTGGATGTCATAGGTGAGATGCTATGACAAAAGATATAGCTCTGGATGCAAAATAAAAGTATCGTGTTTGAAAGGTGCTGTCAGTTTTGTCCAGCTGGTTAACTTAAGCTCTTATGTCCTTGCATCACTACTTCCAGTGGTGTACTTCTCTACTGGGTAAGAACTGTAGTACCATATCCTTGAATAAGGTACTTTAGGTTTCAAGGCGCTTTATTCCAGGCTTTTAAAAGCAGTTGCAGTAGCTAGTTAAATACAAAATATTATCGTTATTGAATGTTGCATCTAAGGAGCTTTCACAGAGGCAGTGGAGTATTCTGTGAAGCTGACACTGTTAGACTGGGAGTACTGCAGAGATGTTTGGGTTTGGGAGCCCTGTTAATCTCTTAGTGGCAGCTTTCCCACTTACATTCCGTGTAGGGATGGTTAGATAGAAATGACCCAGGGGCTTTTGTTAAAAAGTGCATTCCAAATTGAACCTTTTAATAATGGGAAGATAAGTTGTTTGGCTCTACAGGATGTGCATAATAAGGCCATTCATACTTAAAATAATAATAAAATAAAAAGAAAAAAAATATGGGAATGCCTTAACTTGGTTCTTATTCAGGATGATAGGTAGCACTTATGCAAGCCCTTAAGGTACGCTTTATATATTTCTTTGCATTTCTTTGTTGGTTTTTCTTTGAGGTGGTAGAGTGATGCACTGTATAACAATGTTACTTTAAGAGGTTTTCTGGAAGTGGTATTGGAAAGATATTTCTAGGAGATCATAAATCAGCAGTAGGTTCTGATTAAATGTGGCTGGGCAGATTGTACTTTCAGCCTACCTGTAACAGTGATTTGATTTCAAGAGTTTTTGAAGGAGTCCTGTAGAGGAAATAATATCTGTAACCAGATCTGTGGAAGCTCAGCAGCTTTAGTTACAGAAAAACCTCCACTGCTACTCCTGTGTATGTTAGCCTCCAGTTTAATGCAGGTACTATGAGAATTCTGTCAGTGTGTCACTTTGTGATATGAACCATTTTCTAATATGGATCATTTACGTTTCCAAGCATATTATATTTTCATACTGTATACTTGTATCCAGGCTGATGAAGCAAGCTGTAGATTTGAAGAACGTGGCTAAGGGATGCTTAATCAAGGGTTTCTTTTCTGTTCTTTGTCTTTGATTCCCTCTGGAAGGGAATAGGACATTTTCTCTTTGTAGCCACTGCTTTCTTCATAAATCTGTATATCCTGCATTATTCATATGTCCTTGTTCATATGCATATAATGTAAGTTTTTCTGTTCTTTTATCCCTTTCCTAACATGAATTCTTTTTGTTTAATCTGTAATTCTGAGCACTTTCTGTACAAAGTGGAGTTTTCTCCTATAACACGCTCAACTCTCAACCCCCTTGTGAGTTTTATTTGCTACCAAGTTTATACTGCCATTTATGGAAGGTCTTTGTCCAGTCATGTACAGAAGGGTCTGATGACTGCAGCTTATCATGACAAACATCTGTCATTAAAGCTATGGCTGAATAGCATAGCATAATTGTTCCTTCAGTTCAGAAGTGTAGGTTTGATTAGTTTGTATTACCAGGGCAAAAAATAATCTGTAAAAGGTAGAAATACAGAAGCTGTTATTGTTGGATTTGATACAGCTGAGTATTCTAAGCAAAGATCCAGTGCTGAATTTCAGACTTTTCTAAAAGAAATGAAGTGCATGATAGCTGTTAAATTGCCATACTTGTTTTGAAAAAGTACACTTTCTGCGAAGTGAAGTGTGATTTCCTATTTGTGTGTCCAACTAAGCCATTTTCGTTCATGTTACAGTAGAATGAGCTATGAACAGATGTGCTCCTTGCAGCTATCTGCCTGTATGTGGGAATCTGTCATACTGACATATTAGCTTTTTGTCGACACCCTCTTGTCACCCCCTCTGATCTGTTAATTGGGCTGTTATTATGAGCAGTTTTTGAGCATTTCACTTTAGTCTGTGTAGGATGTAGGGCTCTTTTTTTTATTCTATCTAATTGAAACACGTCTAGGAAGCTCACAGGAACAGTTCGTCTGGCAGATGGAGGAAATGGTGACTTGGAAGTGAGATCAGTGACTTCTTTCCCTGGTGCATCTGAATCTAGAAATCTGAATCTAGGCTGTTTGTGTGCAGCTGCTGGGAGAGTTTAGTTCAAAACTCAAGTGCTTTTGCCAATAACTGATTGAGGAGTGTTCTCAGAGTCATTTTTTTGATGTCAGAGCTTTGGGTATGCTGCTGATGGTGAGTAGCTGGGAGCAATTGCATCGCTGGCCACCATGCTGGATCTATAAGACTATTTTAATTTGTTTTCATAGTCTAATTGAGCACAGAATTATTTGGTGTGTTACTGTGAAGATACACTAGGAGTTCTTAAAGTCACTGAGCTTTATGTATTTTAGGCTTTGATCAGGTGTTTATTTTTTTGCACTCAAGTGATCCAGTGGAGAAAATCAGAAAATTAGCAGATCAGTTTGTGGGAATTTGTTGTCTGTATTCTCAAGGAGTTCTATGGAGCATTTCAATGAAAGGTACAGTAAATGGCTTGTTTCCTTGAAAGCACCATAAATCTCTCTCTCTTGAATTAAGAGATGTATTTCAGATTTGGTGTACTTTGTAGGTGTTTAAAAGAGTAAGACATCATGCCTGGATTATATTTTTCTTGTTTTCTTTCATAATCTATTGTATCTTTTTCACAACTTTAAAGCAAGATCCAAACCTGTGCCAGTCTCTGACTTCCCTTCTAACTAGCTTGATTGCTTAATATAGCTACCTAGAATGATAGTACCTTGACTCAAAACAAAGCTTGGCTTTGGTTTTTGAGTTGACACATCCTTATCTTTTTTAACCTTGGAAAGTCAGACAATTTCCAAACAAGAACTTTTTTGCCTAAGGACTTTCCTTCTGACTAAAGGAAGCTGACTAACGTTCTCGTGTTAATGACTATTTACATACATTTCAGTGCAAGGAACTGTGTTAAAATGGTTAATTAGATATTGATAGTATCTAATGATAGTAATTCTGTTCTGAGGATTAGCAACAATAAAGTGTTGATTTTTTTGTTTCGTTTTCATTTTTTTAATTTGCATTGAAGATAGCAAGTGATTCGTCTCCTAGCTCAGGTGTTGTGGTTTGTTTTCTTTCCTTGAGCACCTCAAAGTGATGTTTAGTGTATTTTCATTGTAAATAGTGCCTGAAAAGGATTCTAGGCACGTGTTTAATTGCATGTTACATTATTTTCATGGAAATATAAGCTCCTCTTTAAGGGTGTATAGCTGTACCAGAAGCTAGTACAGGTATTGCTCTGTGGTGTCACCCTTGTGGTTCAGTCTGGGAGGAGGAGGAGGAGCAGGGCATGCAGAGCTATTTAGTGACTTGATGGAGGCAGCCGTAGGAATGTTAATGCCTTCTGGCTAGATTTGTGGTTAGTAAATGGATATTAGTCTTTCACCACTTAAACTTCTGCATTACTGTGTAAAAAAAAAAAAAAACCCTAGTATTTTTTTATGTTAGTGCTTTGCGTAGCAAGACTACTCAAGTCCTTTTTTTATACTCTTCTTAAATAATGGTTAAAAAGGCAAAATAGCTGTAGCTATTTGGACCTTCTTGTTACTGGGAGAAGCAACTGTCCTGACCTTGCCTAGCTAGAAATGATTTAAATACAGCAAAGCTTACATCCAGCATCTTGAATAAGGTTGAACTCTGAAGTTTACTTCTAGGCTAAATTCTTGGAGCAGTAATACGAACAGAATGAACATTACTAGGATAACCCATTATTGCAGGTATGATATTCCAATGGCAGGTTGTTCTAGTTGTGATGACATTCCAGGAGTTTCTATCTAATCTTGTATTTTACTGGCACTGTAAAGTTTGATTTGCAAAGCACAAAGAGCAGTAGTCTTGAGTAAGACTTGCATATCGCAACAGCAATGAGGGCTCAGAATACAGGGGGTGGTGACACACTGAACAGGTTGCCCACAGAGGTTGTGGGTGCCCCATCCCTGGAGGCGTTCAAGGCAAGGCTGGATGTGGCTCTGGGCAGGCTGCTTTAGTGGTTGGTGACCCTGCCCACAGCAAGGAGGTTGAAACTACATGGTCTTAGAGGTCCTTTTCAACCCAGGCTGTTCTGTGGTTCTGTGAATACAATCGATTTTTATTTTCTGGCCTTTCCTGTTAAAATGTCAGACATGTTAGATTGGATTTGTGTTCCTATCTTCCTTGGTCCGTAGCATTTTGAAGGCTTGAAGCTAATATGTTCCATGAAGATCAAGAAATGTAAATGTCTAGGTATTCTCAGTATCTCTCTTTCTTGTCTTGCCTTCCAACATGAGGTGAAATATAGGCTAATTTTAAGCAGGAAGCAATTCAGCCCATTTCTAATGTTGGAGTAATGGAATATGGAGAACCTTGAAAAGATTTTTCAATTCTGATCAGACACTGTGTGTCTGACAGTATGCCTGGGATTCAGAGGCATGTTTTCGATCGCTGATGACGACTCCAAAATACGTTGCTTGGCTGAGATCAGAGTGATCTGATGGGCTTCTTAGTTGGCTGGTGCTGTTTTAAATGTCTTGTATTCCTCCACTGTGGTGGTGTCATGTAGATGTGGTGTATCTCACTGCACCAGGTGCCTGTATCTGGGCAGTTCACTCACTCTTGGTATAGCAAGAAAATTTTCCTTTGGCATGAAGTTAACAGACATTGAAATTCAGTGCTACTCGTAACTTACTAGCCTCCTCATATTTATTTTTTCCAGTTATCAGTAGTTTTCTGAATCCATTCTTCGCTTGTGCTGCAAGTGCTGCAATTGCATGGTTACAATTGCTGAGATTTTAAAATGTTGAAACTAAGTTTGAGTTCAGGCTGTGCATGTGCTAAAAATAGGTTGTGTGTAGTCATGGCTGCTGTAAGGAGGCTGCGTTTCCTCAAGTGTTCAATGATCAATGATAGACTTCCGTAGACCGTGCTGGAGAACCTAACATTGATTTTTTTTTGTGTGTTCTTTGAATTTTTTAGAAATAAAACAAAAATCAAAGGGTATATCCAGCATAAATTAGGATTTTTTTTTTTAAGTAACTTTTGCCATCTTCTTCTAATTAGAAGGAAAAATTCTTGCTGACTAGGCTAATTAAAAATAAAGCTGGACTAGTAATCAATTCCCAGTGAATCTAGTCAATCCAGGTACTAGGATGTTAAATAGTACTAATTATCAGCAAAATAATAGAATGGGTATGGCAGGTATGAGACTCAGTGCACTCTGCACTGAATGAGTGTCTCTGAAAACTGAAAGATGAGACTCTGTGGGTCCAGTCCCTTGTTGCAGGAAAGAATCGATTCTTAACTGTCTCAAATATTAACATTAATTGGATTGCCGGCTGTCTCCTTTCCTGACAGATAGCATTTATTTATTCTGGTTCCTTTAATGTCTTCTGGCCTCCAGCATGACTGGCTGTGGTGAGTTCATAATACATGGTTTTGTGACATTTTCCTCTAGTCTAAGTAGCTCTTCTGCCCACCTGTTGTCTCCTGCAGTCACGTGTGCCATTTAATAGAGACTAATTGCTCTTCAGTCTGTGTTTTGACTAAATGCTCTTTTTCAGTCTCTACAGCTACCTTATTTTTAGAATGCAGTGGTGCTTTTCATGCAAGTTTTTTACCAGTGCAAATGCCATTTTTCTCTCTGGTGTTTCACCAGGGCTTCATTAAAATGACATTTGTGCTTGTGTAGGGAATTTCTGTCATATGAAAGAATGCAGTAAGTCAGTACTCTGTTATCAGCATCCTCAAAATAATCTTTCTTTTTGGGTGGCACTTCCCATGATGTGATCCACAGGTGTTAGAGTTACATCTCAGGCAGCAGGACTGAAATGAAACAAAGCTGGTCTTAGCATCATAGTTTTAACCCCTTGGCCCATTTGCCGCCTCCATTAATCTCCTGCTTTTTATAGTATGTTTTTTATTAAGCCTTCTAATTACCTTCAGTTATTTCTGTTCATCTTTGTTGTTTCTACTTTATCTATTTCCTGTGAGATCCCACATGTAATTCAGATAAATAATGCCTACTCCATTACTTTTTTTGCTAAGAAATATTTCTTTATTTAATAGAGTTGTTTGGCATAATCCCTCAATATTGCATGTGTTCTCCTCTCAACTCATTTTATGTTGACCTTGCTGCCTTTGTTTCATGCTTTCCTTTAAAATTGGTTGGAATCTCAGGCATACAGTTATTTTTTCCTTATGTTTAATTCCGTGCTTGTCTTTCTAACATCAAGTGATACTGTCATGTATTTTGTGCAGTACAAAAAGAAATTTCTCTGCTTTGAGGTCTTCTTAATCTCATGAGACAGTTCTAATTTCCTGTAGTTATTGGTGATGCTGTTTTCAGCTCTTAGGTTGTGAATCTTGGGTTTGCTTTGAACGTACTCTTTCAACTTAAATTTCAGATCTGCCACCGAGTTTTTCTCCTGCTCTTCTGTTTATATGGATAACAGAACTTTTGTTAGCAAGTTTTGACTTGTGTTACTTTTTGTTGTTCAGTCTGTTTTTTTAATTATGTGTATTCTTTTTCTTTTCAAGCAACTGAGCTTGTAGGTGTTTTTTTTTTTTTAAGTGATCTCCCCCCTTCCAGCCCCTTCTCCCTTTGCTTTAGGCAATCTGTGGTGAACGTATGTTCCATAAGGATTTTATAGAAGAATCCTTAAGTAGGCTAGATACATAACTATAAAATCAACTTATAACAGCAATTTTTCATGTATACTATTTTAACTGGTATCAGTGTAAGGAAATAAAGCATCAGAGACAGTGTGATTATCCTCAAGCCCTGGTTTGTTGTATCAAAGTCCATGACCTGGATTGGCTGTGAAGGTAAAGCCTGTTGAGCAGAGGAACGCTGACTTCTAGTACTCACTGTTATACTAACTCTTCTGTTAATTTTACTTTCCTTGAGTATTCTGAACATATGAATACAACTCTTCAGTTGTGATGTTGCTATCTCATTAAGCTTTTCCCTTCACACAATTTCTAGTTTTCCAGAAAATTTTCAAATAAATTCATCAAGTTCTAGTGCTGTTTGTTTTTTATATAGAAGTTTAAATGGTAAGAGTTCAAGATCCTTCAGCATATCGATTTATGGGTACCAGTCTTTGTCCTACATTCACACTTTGCAGAAGAAAATTCTGTCATGCTTGAAACCTTCATTATGTTTACTGTTTGATAATTCATCTCTTTTAAAGAGAGAGATGTTTATGCAGTGCTTTATACTGATAGATTTCCTTAGTGTGTGGCCATTTGTTTCAGTATATCGTGAAGGAGGAGGTTATGTCATCTAAAAAACAAACAACAACAACAAAAAACCCTGGCACATAGTGCCTAAGTTTGAATTGTTTTCTTGACAGAACTCGCTACTCCTTAAGAAAATGAAGCATCTCTGAAAGCTTTGGGTACCAAGATGGCAGAAATGGATGCTGTGTGTGTTACTTTTTCTTTTCTTTTTTTTTTTTTCCAAGTCAGGAAACAAGGAATTGACTTTGTGTCTCCCTTGTGCATGGATCTGAGCAATTAGGCTGCTCTTCTAATGATGTGCTTTCAAAAGTGTTCATTAAGAAGCAGCGGGATGCTGATTTTACTCTGCTTTCCTGTGTTACCAGGCTTTTCAGTTCAGCAATACAGAGTCATGCCTAAGCAGCTGTTGAGTCAGGCTGACGTATCAGTGCGGCAATTGTCTTCTGTCCTCCCTCTGATGAGAAAGTTGAACAAAGGAATTCACAAAATTAAACTGCATTGCAGGGCACTGCTTAACACTGAATCTTAAACCCATTTAGAAAAGCTGCTGCAGAGCACAGTAGCTCATTTATAAGCAATTCGGAAGGACTAACTATAAGAATCAGATAGTGTAATCCTCTGCAAATTGAACTGTCTCTACTGAACGATCTTCAGTTGTTGTTTCTGCAGGAAAATGGTTTGACTATAACCTAGTTCAAGAATGTTTGCTGGCTCAGAAGTGTGGCTGATAAGATTTGACCAGGTATCAGCTTTTTGTTGTGAGATTTCACTGAATGGACTCCAGTTTGCAAACCATTCCTAGCTCTCTGTGGAGTATTCAGGCCTGGATGGCTGTTGCATGTACTAACGTGACAGTTTGGTGTGTTCTAGAGCTTGACCTGAAATTAATGCATATTAATGAAAAATCTGTTAAACTGAAACAGTTGTACTTAGTAAATAGGTATACTTAATGGATAATGGAGTTCTCAGTTCATCTAAATGATACTGAATAATTTTATTATCTACTTCTACTGTTCTTTTGGAACACTTTTTCATCACACCAGCTTTATGAAGCAGCTTTGTACTTACATACTTTAATGTACAGTCACCATGTACTGCATGAAATTATATCTCAATGCATAAACTATATTAATCCCCACATATTGAGAGCATAGATTAAAAAGTTCTTCACTATTTTATTGGTGTTTAAAATGGAGATCTGAGATATTTGACAAAAAGGATGGGGTTTTTTGTTTGCGTTTGCATATCTCATTACAGTTTCTGAACTCAGTGAACTCACAGGAAGTATCAGCTCAGTTCCAGAGTAAGGAAAATAGCTTACCTGTTATATTGAGCAAAAGAATAGTCACAGCTGACCTTGTACAGATACTCAGAGCAGCTAGCCAGTTAATCAGAGCCTTTGCTGGAAAATCAAGTGAAGGAGTTTAAATTAGTTCTGAAGTTCTAGTAGGGTGTTATCAGAGTTGAATAAAGGTTTTAATTTAGCAAAATCCTGCCAAGTCTTGGTGCTGTTGCGTTTCAAGTGTGAAACAGAGGATCTGTAGGCAGTGCATAGGGCTTCCCATGCCACAGCGGGATTTTTTCCACGTACGTAATGCTGTGCATATGTGTGATGAATTGAATGTGTCCAGGTCTCTGTCTGGTCCATAGGTCATTATTGTTTTGTTTGTTCCTGTCCCTCTGGAATTACTCATTGATGAGTATAAGGATGATCTTAGACTGAAAACCGGATTCAGATTGTTTAAGCCAAACTACAGGAATGGTTTTCTGTAACATATGCACGAAATCCTGAGATAAGAACTGCTCATGTCTTTCTGTGCTAGAACCAGGGGTCTTTTTTGTGCAACCCAGTCATCTTACCGTACATATCACACTGAAGTCATAAAGAGATGCGCATTTGGGACTCTATAATAAATATACTAGACATGGTACATAGTATTTGCAGTAGTGGCGATGAACTAAGGCCATTGCTTTTATAAATCTTGCTATTCAGGAGTACATACGAATAATTCAGTCAGGAGCCTGAGATTTTCGTTCATTGCCACCTGCTCATTGTTCAGAATTCTTGTTACAGACTGCTGCCCCAGGAGCGTTCTGAAAATTAGTATTGCATCTATGAAAAAGATTTTGTTTATCTAACAAAGCCACTATCCAATCTGTAATATTACAGGATGCTTCTCAAGTGGATACTAGGCTCAGCCCTGGTTGTTTAAAAACTAATCATCTCCTCTTATGTGGCATTAATTGAAGATTGTTTGTGGGTTTTTTTAACCGTAGATATTAAATCTGGTGATGTAACTTAGTCTCCTTAGTGTCTGATAACGCCTTGGCATGATTCATTTGACTAGAGATGCAATCCCATGTTGACTGCTGGTGTTCTTCTCAGGGTCCTTCTCTACTGCTCTTCTTTTCCTCCGTTCTCTCTCTGAACGTTGACTTCTCACGTAGAAGTCAGCTTGTTTAACCTTGAGTGCTCTACAGTGTAAAAAAGATATATTTGTGCTCATGAACTTAACATGAGCTTAATCTGGAGTGTGGAGGAAGAGGTGGTGGTGTTTATAATGAAGTCCATGAATCTGCCATTGTTGCGACCAGTGGAATTTATCTCAACTTGCTCTCACTCTTACCAGTTAAGTATACTTGTTTCTCTCACAAGATATACCCATGGCATCTCCTTCTGGAGCAAACCAAGGAGCAGAGCTGAGATGTCTGATGGTTTTGTTTTTCTTGAAGGGAAAAAAAGGCTTTACGTTTGGGTTTTTGATGTTTTGGAGATAGATGCTGTTATTTGGGAACCTCTGTTTCAGCTATCTTTCTGCAGAAAACAGCACCGGTTTAGAATTAGCAGCTTCTTGTGAGTCTTTAGTTTTACTACTTTGGTCTTCACAAAACTGCTGCTGGTCATTATATCTTTTCACTGGAAAAGGCAAAAGCTCGATCTTAGCGACCTGCAAATGGTTTTACCAAAAAATGTCGATCTTCCTCCTTGTGCTCACTCTCCTCCTCAGTATTCCCCCCACACACACCATCAGCAATGCAGTATGTTAGGTAGGCAGCTTGTACAGCAAATGTGAAGGCAGTGAAGGGGTTACATCCCTTTTTTAGAGGTAACACGGTGAATGAGAATGTCCAGTAATGGGAAAGGGCGGGGGGCAAAATGACAGGTTAGTAATACATGGCAGCTGTGTACCCCACATTGCATCTACAAAGATCTCATTTTCCTTTTCATTTGTTCCTCCTGCTCAGAGCACACATCTAGTTAAAGCACTGCAGTCTGTTAGCCATGTGCCTCTTCCTCGAGGATTTGCTTCTCTCCTGCTCTGTCCTGAATATGTAAAGGCCCGGAGATCTTACTGTGAGTGATTTGGGGGAACTTAGAGGTAGATTCTTTCTGCATTATGTGCAAAATTGAATCTTTTAATTTTTTTGTGAGTTTGCAAATAAAAAAACAGAAATAGTAATTTCCCCTGACAATTGTACAGCTATCCTAGAGAGTATTTTTTTGACAGGAAAATGATTTTGAATTGGCTCTCTGTGTGGTGTTATCTTTTGCTCATGAGCAAGCCTAGAGACTCATTCCTTCTTTAGCAAGTATTTGATTGCTTTCTAGTCAGTCTTTCATTTCTCTCTCAAATATCTTCTGCACATTTGATATGTGGTATTGCCTTGAAATTTAAATTGGATTGGAACTTTGTATTTGCATATCTATTTCTGTGCTTATTCTGTTAGGTAGTTTTCTGCAAATGTAATTGTGTGTGCTTGATAACAGATACAATTTCATGAGTTGAAGATCAGCTAAGTTAAGGTTCTGACACTCCTGTAAACTAGCCCTGAGTGTTCCAGTGCCTCTTTCCAGGATGTAAGTTGTAACTTAGGCTAAGCATATTGCCTCAGTATCTTTTCTTGCTTAAGAGAAACATTAACACATTCAGTTCAAATTCTTTTCTCACTTCACATTATTGAGTTATTTCTGTGTTCTTTTACATGCAGTTGCCTTTGGTGTAATCTCTCTAAGAGACATCTGTAGAGCAGTAGACACAACATCAAATGAACATCTATACAGTACATTTCTTAGGCAGAACTATTTTGGGTAGCTATTGTTCCTTCTCTAACTCCTCTTTTCTTTTTTAATATGAAAAGATGCCCTGAATACTATTTCAATACCAAGCTAAAAATTATTTCTCATCTTTTAAGGACAACTTAAATTATTGTAGGCATTAATGTTTTTTTTTGTGGTTTCAGTGTAGTGTTTGTAAGGAAATCTCTTGGAAGGGATTAAAAATGTTGTCCAGTGGCAGTTATGATAACTAACACCTGTGTTTTGGCATCTTCCACCATAGACTGCCTCTTTTTATTTTTATTTTTCTATTTTTCCTCCTTTCCCTCAGTTGAGCAGCTTTATCCAATCTCCCCCTTCTGTGAAATGGAAAACTAAAGCTACACCATCCTGCACCAGTCTGTATGGAACAGCAACTGAAAGGAAGCTGAACTGATGGTACAGGCTTCAGTACAAGGGATTCAAATCCATTCTTCTACAACAGTGGGTTAGAAAAGATCCTAAATATTAAGCTAATGTTTCATCTACTTAATGTAGATGTTTCTGCTTCTTCCACCCATTTTGAAGTCTAAAGGAAGAAAATGTATTTTATTTTAATCACCATTCTTCTTAGCTTATTTTCATGACCACATGCAAAAGAGACACCTTTTAGTAGGTTGCATCCAATGGAAACTCACTGCAAACAGTTTTGTGGAATACTGTACTAATCATCAAATTGTACTGATGCATTCGTGTGTCTTTAAGTTTTCATTTTTGTTTAAATGTATGTGGCTTTAAAGGTGGACCGCTTATTACAATTTTTTTAATTAATGATATGTCCTACATCTGTGTTCTTATTCAAAAGAGCTTCCAATGATGACAATAGTAGTTGATAGACTTAAGAAGCTGACCACGAGTGCACATAACAAATCTTTCTGAGTTGGTGGTTAGGCTGTTTTTAAGAGTCTGTTTCTAATTATCAGTTGTTATCAGCAATTTATAAAGCCCTATTACAGAAATGGAAGCTGTTAATATGAAGGATATTTCATAGTGCTGGTTTGCAAGTCATAAGAGGAGCCCATAATGCTAATGTGCATGAGATAGAACATTCTGCTTTTCTAATTTTTACTTCATTTGTCTCTGTTTTCCTATCAGATACATAGCCATATATGTCTGATGATGATAGCAGTTAACAGATTTAAACAGTTGTCCCAGTTCTCCTCTTTTCTCCAGTGGTACTGCTCTGCTTCTTGTTCAGTGCTGGCAGCAGATTCTTGCTTATCATACTGATATAAAACAAACAAACCTAACTTCTAGACCTGGCCATTCATAGTTGACTGCTGGGATGCATGGGGCGAGCCCGGTTGTCATTGGCTGCCAGCAGGAATAGAGACTGAATGCAGAGGTAGCAGAAGAGAAGGAAAAAAAGGAAGATTTAGACGTGTCACAGGTAGCAGCAGTCTCAGCACCAAAAGATCTCTGGTCTTATTTCATGTAGCATCCTGATGATCTGTTGGTCAGGAATGACTGTATCCCAAGATCACCTTCTGGCCATGGAGCCCCTGAATGAGAACTGTTCCATTTGCCTCCAGCATGACTTGGTATGCAGGATTCTTCAGAGCAATAGCTAGAGAAATGCAGACAGGGGTGTGTCATTCTGCTGCAGTGCCACTGAGCTTTGTGGCAGTGCTACAGACAGGGTAGTGATAGCTTCTCATGAATGAGAAAGTTACAGAAGCCTCCTCTGGATACTGCCTTTGGAAGCAGGATAATTGGCATACCATGGTAGCTGTCATTCTTTTTTTCTACCCCTCTGTTTACTGAATATTTTTCTTCCTTCCTTGTGTTCAGATAGTGGCCATGCATCAGTCCGGAAAACATCATGGCATTCATGCTGCTGGTTGAAAAGCTGCATTTATCTGCTGGCATTGTGAACTAACTTGCTGGTTTTTTCTGCTGTTGTATTCACAACATCATACTGAAGAAATAAAACTCCTTGCAATGAAATTAACACCTTTACAATACAGATGGTTTAAACTACTTTTTTCTCGAATACCAGAGTATTCCTTAGAGTAGAATAGATTTGATTTTGGAAGCAGTGTGGCTGTGTTAGAGAATGCTCATGGCGAAGGCAGTTGTGATGTGTACAGCCATCTTGGAACACATTCACATCTTCAGAAGGGTTTTGCATCAGTTGCTTGTGAGCTGGTAATGAGGAGCTCGATCTGGGCAGTGTGTTTTGGTTTCTGTGCCCCAGCAGGCTGGGTGTCCCTGGCAGACAGCACCCAGCTGTGGGTTTTTTGTCGTCTGAGCAGCTTCAAGTGAGCACTTCAGCGTGCTTCAGTGCAGTCCTATGGGTGCCTGGGCAGCAAGCTCTCTGAAGATGCAGACATGGCCTTGTTGATGGCATGGAGAGCTCATCTTCAGCAGCTGCATCGTGAAGTAAAATGCTGATATGGTGTAGGTATGTCTGTTGAGAAACAGTGTTTAAGTAATGCTGGAGAGGAAAAACAATGTCTGTAACCAGATTATATTTGGTTTTCCTTTTTTTCCATAAAAACCATTTTAAGGCCCATTTGATATAGAGAGGTTATCAATGTGGCCAGATTTTTTTTAAGTATTGACTTTAAAAATACTCAATTTTTCCTATTATCTGATTTAATGATGGCATTCTTGCTCATTTTTTATTTAATTAGGTAGTCTGCTTCCACCAGGATTCACTGAAAATCCATTACAGATCACTTTGAGAAAACAGAGTGATTTACTTAGTTTGCATTAGTGGAGGATGTCCATCTTTTTAGCAGTGCTACTGTTACCTCCTTTGTAATGATTAACTATGAGATTATTTTTTTAATGAAGAATTTTACACTGAAGAGTAGGTTTCAAGGTAGCAAGACTACATGCAGCAGGCTACAAAGAAACTTGTTTCCTTGTGCAGGATGTTGATGACTTCATTGGGGACCAATAACCTGTTGTTGAGATAAAAAATAGTTTTGTATTAAAAATTACAGCAATTGATTTCATGAAGATCAGTGGTCATATAAATTTTCTGAAGCTTCCAAGGATATAATTGAGCTCTGTATTAAAGTAGTTGCTGCTGTGTTCAGTTTGGATGCATGTTTTGTGAATGAAATGGTTTTATCTTTCAAGAAAGCTGCTGTTTGAAGGCTGTCCCTTGAAAATAGCAATGCTTTGTCTTATTTACTTGAAATACCTTCATCAAAATATTATTGAAAAGTATCAATCCTAATGTTTTGGAGTTGATATTATGTGTTAAAACAGGAGAGAGGGAAAGTGAGGAAGTGCTGGAGTTTGTTTTAAACAGGAAATGGCTTGAAGCTGGTGTGGGCTATGGGTACAGAGCTGTGTACACATCTGCACTGGAGCTCCCAGATACATGAAGAACCAGGAGATGAGTTTTGCTGCCAGTTAGGTCTCTTTGAACCATGTAAGCTAAGCCAGTGAAGTCTGTCAGCATAGTTGTATCTGTAGAGCTTTTGCTGGTACAGCAGTGTCATGTGAGAAGGGCATTCATTTGTCCTCGCAGCCCGACAGAACTGTGTTAGCAAAATTAAAGGCAACTTAGTTGCACTTCAGCTGAAGGGTTAGTCGTTCAGTGCTTGTTATCTGCTGGCCTTCTGCTTTCCTGTTTCGGAAGTGTGTGGTTTTTGAAAGGTTAATACTATAATGTTCAGGCTAAAATGGCTTTTGTCTGCCGCTCTGAGCTGCCCTGTGCAGGTGCCTGTCTGTGAGACGATGATAGCAGAAATTGGGCTAACGGGCTTGAGGGCTGTTTTAAAAGTGTTTCTTTCCCTCTGTCTCCCTCTTCAGCCAAAAAAGAAAGGTGGGAGCAACAGTTCCTCATGTTGCTACAAATTTAAGTAAATGGATGAACTGCTTTAATAATATTACTCCAATGAGAATGTTCTGTAACATGGCTGTTTCCATCTGACATAGATTGATCAAAGCTAGAATTTTATTTTTGTAAGGAACCCTAAACACATGGATCAAACTTCTTTCAGGCAGTGTTAGTATCCATTTCCTTTCTTTTCAAAAAATGATTTTGATGGTCAGAATTGCTTCTATTAAAAATGCATGTTTTGACACAATCCAAAACCACCCAGAGCTGCTGGGTTTAGTAGCTGCCTGGGAGCACCTCAGAGAAACCTCTTTATTGCCTTTTCTCACTGCCAGCCAAGTGTTGCTCGGTATTACTCAGAATAATAATTCCTAAGTAAAAAAGTCAGAGTGCAGCCCATGAAGGTTTGTGTGAACTTAGGCACCACACTGAGGAGCTGCGTTTAAGATGTGAACACATTCTCTTCTTCCACTTTTGCTGTTGTGTTAGTACCCCTCCAGTAGAGGTTAACTTTGAAGGGACAGTAACTCCATCTCATTCTTTTATACTCCCATCCATCATCTCACTGCTTTTTGAGAATTTGATTAGTAAATAGCTTACTTCTTATTTGATTCCATTAGCATCTTCTAATGGTAATGCAGTAAATAGCATTCAGATGTTAACTGATTTATGTATAATTAAAAAAAAAAAACTGCAGACAGTAGCACTGGGAAAAGCTGTTATCTTTCATTTAAATGTATTAAGGTCAGTGAAGCATGGATTCATTGTACAGCATTTTTTAGTACATAGATATAAAATCCAAATTTTTTTTTGATTTACTCATTCTTTAAAAAAGAATGCAGTAGTGCTGTACTCATCAGTCAGTCTTCCACTTCAGCTGTGGAGGGAGTTGCTCCATGCGCATGTTATGGTGCACTTGTAGGTCGTGGTAAGAGAAGTAGAAAAGGTAGTCTGGAGGGAAGGAAGTGCTCAGGAGAACTTCTTGCCCTCTACTGATCTCTGAAAGGAGATCGTGGCTATGGTGTGAGGGTCAGCCTCTTCTCCCTGTAATAAAATGTAGCAAAATCAAACCAACAGCAAAAATATATTATTGTTAATACCATGTAGCAAATAATGGACTTGCTTGCTGCCTGTCTCCATGCCTGAACGTTTGCTATTACTTTTTCCCAGCTGTTATTTGGTGTTGTATCCCACCTGTCTTTCCTAGGATTGCTAGTGCTAGGATAGTCAGTCAGCTCAATTCCTGACTATTCCTACTTCAGATTTTAATACGTTTTTTTTCTACTGTTTTTTTCTCCATACTGTTTTACATAAACTTGAGTGTCTGGTTTCAGAAAGAGTACAGATGGGTAACTGAGTTTCAGGCTCTTCTATCTGATAATACAGTTAAAGCAACTTCTGACTCCTGAAGAGAAATACACCTCTGTATAAAACTATAGCAACTGTTGGGCACTGAGACCAAGTAAGCAACCACACACTGTTCGGAGATTTCTGAATCATTTGCAGCAATCCTAACTGGGGAATTTAGCTCTGACTGCAGTTTTGACTGTCAGATATGGGGATAAACTACTTAATAGGAATGAGATATTATACACAGCAACAGAGACTCTCTAGACCTGTGGAAATAGCCAATGAGCAGAAACTTACATAAGAAATTTTCATTTTCCCATTTTACTGGCGGTGTATCTGCTTTGTGTGTTGAATGTAGATTTCAGCCCCTCACACTTGTAATCCAAATCCTGCATCATTTAATGGATAGCAGTTATTTTGTCAGCTGTTCTGTTTCGTTGTTGTTGTTGATTTTTGATGTTCGGTTGTTTTTTTTTTCTTTACCACCACGGTATCAATAATTGCTTCAACAGAGAATGGAAAATCACCTTTTCATCTTCTTTTCAAAAGAATCGATTTCTTCTGTCATGGGCAGAGCAGAGCTTCCTATCTTTATCTTCATTGCCTAACGAGGAGGAGGTAGGAGTCTTGATGCCTATTACAGAAATTGGATTAAGTTGAGTAGATCCTGTTCCCAGAAATATCCTTGCTCATTACACGTCAATTTAGCACTTTGCAAATGATGGTTTCCAAGTCAGAAACTGAAAAAAAGATGCAGTGGTTTTACGTGTCATGATTCTGTCACAAAACTCAATGGCTTTGCTTGATGACTTCTTTTGATGCCTTTTTTTAATCACTTGCACTTTAGATTACATAAAAGAAAGCAGTAAAAGCACAGCATTGATGGTTTTTTTATTTTTTCTGACTGAGAGATATATACCTTCCTAGCACAAGGCTCCTGTCTCACAGCTTATAATAACAATCTTCCCTCTGAAAAGGGGTGTGTTCAGAGCAATTGTCTAGACAAGGTGGTTACTGCTTTTCACTAAGAGAAATGAAAGAATTTAGGGTGATTGGTGGTATAGTGCTATCTATATGATGAAGGGGAAGAGTGTGCATTTCAAGTTACATACTGTCTAGACTGTTGAGAAGGATGCCCGTGGTCTGTCTGCAGCACATAAAAATACTTAAGTCTGTTTAATCCAATCTATGTAATAATAGAAACTAGATTTGAATGATCTCAGCTATGAATTTGTCTCAACTAGAAGGAACTTCGGGGGTGGGATGCTGTCCATGTATGGGTAACTCACAATTGTGGCTCAGAAATCACAAGGTTGCACTGTGAATGTCAGTGAATCTCTGCTGCTTTGCTTGTTTGTTGTTTTTTTTGTTTGTTGGGTTTTGTTTTTATTTTTTATTTTAGCAAAAATTAGGTAAGGCAAGCTTCTATTATGCATCTGTTGCTGTTAATCTGAAGCAAAGGCTAAATTGGCGGGCTTTAAATCTATTTGCAGTTGAGAAATCTGTTCACAGCAATTGATATGACTGTTTGAAGTTAGAAAATAAGGACTTTTTTTTTGTACTAATCTCCTGGATTGTCCTAAGCAAGCACAGATATTGGCAGTATGAGTTGCACGGAGGTGACTGCTGCTAACCCTTTTTGGTGTATGTGCTAAAAATGGTGTTGCAAAGAGACAGAAGTGATTGGGGGGGGGAAGAAAAAAACAACTTTGAAAATGTATGGTGTGATTACTGTCACTGCATCTGTGACCTGGATAAGGTGTAGAAGGTAAACTAACTTTAATTTCTGGGGTTATATGTGCAACAGTATTTGATCTTTTTTCTCCAGCCTGTAAATTTTTTACAATAGTTTTCCTAAATGCAATTTAAATGCCATCAGTTAAATTGAAAAGCATTTGTATCCGAACTGTAAATGTTGAAGGTTTGTGTGAGCATCTTCATAAGTCTGAAATCACCATCTGGATTGTCTGGAAAAACAAACTCAGCAAGCAAACAGCACGGCTTATCCCTCCCTGCCTTTCTGTCGTTTATTTCCAGTTTGTTCTTTCATCTCTAATCCTTTCCCCTCCATTAATGATTTGGTAAATCAGGATGTTTTTAAAACATGGCCAGACCTTTTGATTTTCCACACTTCATTAAGCTGAAACATCTGTACTAACTTGTATTTATCAAACTGTTTCTTGACATCTGAAACTGATGTGTGGCTGGGGACCGTGGTGGCCGTGGCCTTGCTGCTCCTCACTGCTGCTGTGCTTGTGGCCGTGCTGAGGCACAAGTGCAGCGCCGCTCTCGGATACGTGAGGAAGGAGTGAGCGATGGATTCAAGAACCATCCCAGATAAATAAATGGCAGATGCTGTTAAAATGATCACTTAAAATCTTTCCTCCCCAGGTCTCTTTTGCACGGTGGTGTCTCTTGGCTATTCTAGGGGGTGGTGAGGAGGGCAGGAATACCGTATTTGTTCATTTTCTGCTTTATCTTCCCAAGTGTTGCCTTGAGCTGTTTTTGCAGTTACTGTTTTCCCGCATAAGATTGTAGTGTCCTATTATATATAAAGCAATTTGTTTACAAGCTGGTGAGACTTACTGTTGTGGGATGTGAAGTATTTGCTTTCTTTTGTTTTGCTGTAAATCCTACTCCCAGCTTCAGTTCTGTAGGTAGTTGTTGGAACAGGATATGGCTTTTTCTCTCATAAGGCAGGGTTAGTTCTGTATTTAGCCAGCTTCTGTTAGGTGAATTTATATGAAACCATTTGCAAAATGATGATATTGACAAAGCAGCAAAAGTGCTGACAGGCTGGGCACTGCCACGTGACCACAGAAGTTTGCTATTAATGGCATTCTAGCAATCTCTTAGTGACAACACTTTTCAGATCCCTTTCAGCTGAGATGCAGCTTGTGGGAAGTAGTTAAGATCTTTCAGGAGATGTCTTGGCCCCTTATTCCTGCAAGTAGTGCAACTCCTCATGTTGAAAGGGAGTGGTTTAGTGCAGATTCTTTACTTGCATTGATTAAAATTCTTTGTAACCACAGAAGAAATGGCTCATTTGTTTCTCATTTCACTTTAAACGTTTGGATGTTTTTCACTTGTTGGTTTGTTTTCCTGAAATTGTTCTAATTATCTTGTTACTCACATGGAAATTAAGCAGTTCAACTGGGGTAACAGAAGGTATTCTTGGTGTTCATTATCATTTGTACTGTTTTTATAATAAGCCCCAGAATAGTTGTGAGAAATGCGTTTGGGGAACACAGTGCAGAGATCCTTGTAAGCTTTATTTCAGCACGTCATTGTCATGGAGTTGAGCTGCAGTTCTTTGCTTTCCTTTGGGGTATTTCTACTACATCCACAGGTTAAGTTTTGTTTGGTATTTGATGTCTGTTGTTGCCTACCCCTTCAAACACTCACCCTTGTGGGTGGTGGTATTATTTATTTCTCAGGAAAGCAGATCTGGAAAGAAGGAAGATGGAACATGGTCTGTTTTCTAGAAATTTGTAAATTCCATTCAAGGGCACTTACTGGAGTTGAATAAAGTAAAAATATCTTCTGTAATTCCAGTTGCTTAAAATACTGATCATGTATTGTGCTTGTGGATTGTTACTACAACAAATAGGGACTTGTTTATA
Organism: Odontophorus gujanensis; assembly: GCA_013399175.1. Taxonomy (NCBI): domain Eukaryota; kingdom Metazoa; phylum Chordata; class Aves; order Galliformes; family Odontophoridae; genus Odontophorus; species Odontophorus gujanensis. The sequence goes on from VXAB01012917.1 coordinate 120,667, forward strand.
CTTAGAGGGTTTTCTGAGCTTTCATGGCCTGTTACTCCTCCACACCTGCTGGACTTCTTATTAACTGTCTTTTTCAGACTTTGGGGAAATACCTGCTTGTTTATAGAAAGAGTTGGACTGGTATGCCAACAAAATATTTATTATGACTACCTGTTTGTTCTGTAATACTGAAACGTATTTGGAAGTCTGATGAAAACTTACTACTGCTGCTAGCTGGGCAAGCAGAATGAATACATACGAGGAATGGAGACTGACTACTTTTTTTTTTCTTTAAATGGCTATTTGAGTGCTTGGATCAATCACACCCTTCTCTACCCCCAAATAAAGTTATCACATATTTCAGTTGTCAATGTTTGAAATTTATTTATTTGTTTATTTATTTAGGCGTTTGAAAGGGATGTTCTTGCTGATCCAAGACAACATCGTTCTGTCCAGGACTTTACACTGGGGATAAGGACATGGGACTCCTCCTGCCAGATTCCAGATGGTTCATTACAACTGACATCTTCGTTGACAACTGTGAAAAGGAACTTTGGATTATTTTATTTTATTTTTGTGGGAAACCACAATCCCCAAACTGTAGGATACATCAGGTAATAAATCAAGCACTTAGAGTTTTCTGTACATTATTTGATTAAATTATTTTCTTACTGAAGGCTTGAAGCATGTAGAATGCACTCTTTGTTTCCTTAAAACCAAGAATATTCCATTTCTTTGTCTTACACTCCAATTGAGTAAAGAAATAAATTCTATTTCATATTTCTTAGGGGAAAATGGAGTGGTTCCATTATTTGCTTTAATCATTAGAGTTCTTTTTATATGCTTATAATAATAGTTATAGTTACAAAAATTATCTAGTCATTAATAGCAATTGACAAAGCTGTTTCTGTCTGTCTTTGCTTCTGAGTGAGAGGTTTATTTAATATCAAGACAAGTTTCACTTGTTTAGTGTGTAAGAGAGTTCCTGCGTTCAGAACCTGTCCCATTGCTACTGGCAACCAGGAAGCTGAAAAGTTCTAATGAAACTTTTGTGTGCTTGCATGCTTGGTTCATTGTAATTTGCCCACTTACTCCATGTGTAATTCTTTCTTCCTTTCAAATAAGTACATCTTTCCTTGTTTCTGTTGGAACCTAACTTGATTTGGAGTATTGGGATGTTTAGGAACTTGTTTTTAAAATACAGAAAGGAAACTCTGTAAGAGGCATCCAGTGTTGTAATGCTTGGTTCTCTCATGTAGAAAGTGTGCCATTATGTGCTTCTGATAGAAATGGTAAAAAGAAAATGATCACTCCTTCCTTCTGATATGAGGCAGTGAGAATATAACAGGAGAGCAAGCCGTCTTGATGGCAGAGTAACTTTTATCTTGGATAGCTGTTTAGATATCTGTATTTCTTTAAAAAAAAATACTCAGTGATCCACTTTTTCTTTGTCCTAAAGGTTCCGTGTTTCTTGTAGAATTTTAAAATAATCTTTTCTAATGAGGATGTCTGATATTCTTACTGTAAAAGATGAAACTGATGCAATGAAGGGTTCAGAAGCTGAATTTAAAGATACCGACCCAGTTGAAAACCTTATAAAATCAGGAAGTCAGGAGCAGATTCATGTGGAGAAGGATGAAAATTGTCCTGATAGCAAAAATAATATGCCGGTAAGAAGCTTTTCACTTTATTTTTCACTAATGTATTGTGTTAAATGAGTCTTTCTTGTTGTCTTCTCATTTTTATCATGATCTCCTTGCATGTTACTTTGACACAGATCAGGAAAAGTTGGATAGTTTTTTGCAAGCAAATATGATGATTATTGCTTCCTCTCTCCTTTTCTTCATTTCTCTGTTTATGTTCATGTATGAGTATAAGGTCAGTCATTTTTAATTGTTTGAGTTGGATAAGTGGTTTTCACAGGAACCAGACAGGTTGTCTGTTATTTATGCTTTCCTGAGTGCACATGTGAAGTGAAGTCAAGCCTTTTCTATTGTAGCAGAACAAGAGAAAAACTTTGCACTTCAAACATCTTCAGCTGTTGCTGAATATTGGCTGTATTTCAGAGACTTTGCTGTATTGAGGATACACTATATAGAATAATCAGATTTGTTCAAGATGCTGGAATTTTGAGTGTTGCTAGTGTGGATAAAGCACTCCAGAACAGCTATACCTACATGGAGTAGGAGTGACCAACCCAAGGCTCCTAAGCTAAGGGTGGCTCAGGTTTATTTACAGAATAGCTGTTCTGCATGAGGCTGAAGTAATCAGATGTCAGTGATCCAAGTCCTCAGTGTTAGAGGAATGTGGGTCCAGTCATTCTCCCTGCATCAATGGTGGAGGGGAAACAGTGAGTTTTCATCCCATCTTGGCTGCCGGCCAGTACTTATGTACCTTCTCTTTTCCTCAGTATTCCCCAGCTTGAGAATTGTGGTAAGTGATCTGTCAGGTTGGAAAGATTGTCCTAACAGAAACGTTGGTGCATGTAAATGTTTGATGTTTGCAAGGTAGGAGATATACCTGCACAAACTTGTGGCATCAAATTTCAAGTGAGATGTACAGGAGGTAAATAGTGTGAAATCATCTTGTGTTAGGAAAGAGAGCAGACCAGTGTTAGCACCAGTTAAGGACATGTGGCAGTGTATTTGATACCTCTGAGGTTCAGTTATGCAGTGTGCATGTAAGCTCAGGAGCCCTCAAAGATGGGTCTGTCATGTGGACAGAGTGGCAGGCTCCTGGTTGAGGCTGCCTGCTGTGTCACTGTGGGATTGTAAGTAACTTAGGGGAGTTGAGGAAAGCAACTGAAATCTTCTGTCATAACCTAGAGAAGGAGTCAGATTTCTAGGAAAACATGGAAGCTTGTGTTTGAGAAGAAATCACCTTTCTGTAAGAATTCTTCTGTCTGTGAGTTGTTAATTAAAATAAAACAACATTATTTTAAAAATCATGATGGGGATATGGAGTATGCCAGTATTTTTTTGTGGGTTGCAAAAACAGGAGAGTGGCTTATTGGATTTCTGTTATTGAGAATGGAATAAAACTTTCTTCTGGGACTTGCGTTGTTCATGACTAGCAAGTCAGTATTCTGCTGAGGGAGGTAACCTTTATCTGCTAGTTTAAATTGCTTCCAAACGAATCTTGTCAACTGCTGTAATAACACAGTTCTACTCTTTAATATCTTCTGACTTTATTAAAGCTGGTATCAGTGTAAATAGTTTTACGGAAAAAAGTCCTTAAAATGAAGTACTTCACCTGTAACATATGAGAAACAACTACTGAAACACTGGTAGATATTAAAGCTGAGCTGGTAATCTCTTTAATCAATGCAGTATCCCACTAGTCATCATGAAAAATGAATGTGTGTGGTTTCTTTTCCAGTAATTCAGTAACTTGGAAGAATCTCATTCACATTTTCTCATTCAACCAATAGTGTAAAAATTTATGAGGGCTCAAGTGGCAGATTGCTTCTCTGCAAACGGGCGTTCCTGTGCAGAGAAATGAAACTGTCAGTGCCTGTGGGCCTTCATTTTAGCTCCGGCTTCTTTGGCAGCAGTTTTGGTTGGTTGGTTTTGTTCTTGTGTGGGAGTAATATCCGGTGGCAGAGATGCTTATCTGGCATACACACCTGGAGCTGTACAGTTGTGTAATGAGAATGTCTTTTTGATGCAGACAGTTTTGCACTCTTTTTTATTTAGCATTGATGTGAACGTTGTGTCCAGGAGTCTCCATCAGAACCAGAATGTTGCCATTACATGAATGGTCTGATTCAAAGTTGAGCTAGTAATCTGAGTGTTGATTTCTGGAGTGGTTGGGAGATGGTCATTGTGAAGTGGAACCTTGCAACTGCAAACTGCTCTGTGAAAGTTAATGTCACTTGTACTATATGGCAGCTGACAGTACAAATATGTATGTTACATACTTGCTTTCGAAGGTGCTGTTTAACTTCTTTGCAATCAAGTCAGCAGCTACAAGTGTTCCTCTGTCTAAACCTATCATGGTTTGTATGCTTCTGGATCTCTGTAGTTTTGAGAACCGGGTCATTATTTTTTGAAATACAGATTTGACTGAATTCTAGATTATTTTGAGACATTGTGGGCTTATCACCTGATTGCTGTTCTATGTAATGTGAATGTGAAAAATGTATCACGGGAGTACATGGGTATCTTTCCCAATCTTTTTAAGCAGTGTAAGAGTGGCACAGGCCTTTTTGTTTCTCTCCTCCAGCTGAGTTCTCTGAAGCCTTTCTTTGCGTCATTCTCAGCTATTCTGGTCTCTCCAGGATTTACCTGTCTTTGTTTCCAAAGTGTGACTTACTGATTTTGTTTTTTTATAGTCCCGTGATTGGATAGATTTTCTTCAGCTTTTGAACTGTTGAAAATGCTTCTGTGGCCAATGGGGAAACTATTTTTCCAATTTTGATCATTAGTCATCCTGTCCGGTGTCATGGAAAATTGCTGTCAGTACTCACTAGTACAGGACAGCAAGTAACCATGCTGTTTTTGCTGTCATTGCAAAGCTGTCTACAGTTCTGATGTAGGACTCTTTAAGGACACTTAAGTGGATTTAAAATCTTTCTAGTTTAGTAGAAAGATGGGAACCTGCAGCCTCTCTTGTTCAGCTCTGCCACGAGTCATATCTGTTCTCTGCAGTGTCCAAGCACTAAATCAGAAATACACACATTACCTTTTCTCAAGATTTTTTGTGCTCCTGAGTTTGCCTTCTTGTGTCTGACCTGGGTCTATCCCGTTCCTTTATAGCACAGAACAATACAGGAAGGCATGTCACTGTTCCAGGTCTTTACTTTGTATTTGATATGAAGTGTGGGGTAGGTAGGGAAAAAATAGTCAGATACTTCCACTGAAAGCCCCTGTTATATTTGACTGTATGCATTTGGTAAACTATTTTAACTCACTTTATTTTGCTGATTGCATTAATTAGTTGGGAATAAAGCATAGTACTTTGTTTCAACAGGTTTGTTTTTTTTTTTTAAGACAAAAATCTGATGGATATTTCATTACCCAATTTTTTTTTTGTAACACTTGCTTTTATATTTTTAGCCCTACATTCATTAACACAGTGTTTTCTTAGGTTGGCCAAACTCTTTGAGAACTGCAAATATAAAGAAGTTGCTTAGCTCATTATGGATTGGATACTCTAAAGCAGCTAAAAAATGTTTGGATTTTGCAAATGAGAATGTAAAGATGCAGTATAGGAACAAAACTTAGCAAATACAGGAATTGGAGCAGAACTAAAATTGATGGAGCTACTGCATGCACTGACTATCTGCAGGTCTTAGTATGATGGGTGGGATGACTTTCATCTCACGTGCGACTCTGAGGTTGGATTCATTTCAGTTGTAAGAGAGTCTCCCTCCTGCAGTGCCCCTATCCCCAGCTCTCCCCAGTGTTAATGCTTCTGGATTGGTCCTTAAAAATAGTCAGCTGCTCGTGAAGCTGAGCAGCAAAGTATTCAAATGCTTTCACTTACTACGCTCAGTACCCTGTATTTGAACTCACCTATGGTAATTGATGCAGGATTGATTGATAAAGGTTGGCAAATCATCTCATTCTTTAAACTCGGTAGCTTGGTATGATGCAAACTCTGCTAGGGATATACAAAGTGTCAGCTTCCAGTAAACTATGCATGCTTTCAGCATAGCTGATAGAAGGACAGAATGTTTTTCAGACACCAACAAGGCTTTGTCTCTGTACTGTGGTAGGTACAGGAAGAGGTGAACTGTCTTTGCTCAAAATCTCAGCAGTTGAGTTTCTTTCAGTGCAGCTATTTAAAGTGCTTTGCACAGTGAAATGAATGATGTTTAAATGAGCTGCCCTTCTGCTCTTCATTGAAACTGGGGCAAAGAAGATGTTGGATACTTGAGGAAAGTGACAGAAAATAGCTGTTCTTCTTTCATAGCTTTTCATAAAAAAGGGAATATTGTCTGTTAAAGAAGATTGGAGCATCACATCAATAATAACTGTTAAAATTTCTCTGTTATGCAGACTCTTACGTGAATAAGCTGAACTATTAAGTTTAATGTAAACCTTTTCTGTTGTGCCTATCATTCAGCGGCCAGTGCAGGCTTTTGGACAGACAGCAAAAAGGTCGAAGGTACAGTAGACTTGTGTGCTGGCATGCTGAGGAGGCCCTTCGTGCTTGATATGAAGCTTTGTTACGTTGTGAAAAGTGCCTTTAGTTTCACCCTTTCTTTTTTGGCGATGAAGCTTTGTTTTATTCTGTTGGATTTATTTTTTTTGTCTTGCCTAGTTGTCTGCTTCTGTGGTTTGCCTTTATATTTTCGGTGGCTTTTTATTGTTACGGACAGAAACACTTCCCCAAAGATTTTATTTACTTTCCATTAGATGTGCTCTGTTGTGCTTGATAGTGCCTTCGAAACTCTTTAGTTATTGGTATTTTCTTCCTTGAGGAAGTAATGTATTGAAAATACCCAAAATGCCGTTCTTGGCCCATTTGTTTTACATAACCTGAATGGAAAAAATATAACGGCTTCTGGTGTCTTTATAGAACTTTGATAAGCCATAGTTTTTAATTTTACATACTTTCCTTTAGTCAAACACAAAGTTAAAGTTAGTTCGGAGCCTTGCTGTATGTGAAGAATATCCACCACCTCCTACAGCTGAAATATCACAGGACCTCCAGGTAAAAGTTGCATTACTGACATTTCTGAACCAATCTGAACTTAGCATTCAAAATAAATCCTTATGGGCGCTCTTTAAATATGTCGATACCATATTTAATTGAAAAATAAAAATCAGTACAGCTTTAATAGAGATGGTGATACCGGGTAAAGAATCCACTGCTTCTGAGTCTTCTGAACTGCAGAGATGTACTGGGGAGCAGAGAGGGAGGCTTTGTTTGTTCTTTCAGCTTTCTAGCGTTACACTGTGTGTGGTAGAGAGTGCTGTGTGCCATCATTAAGGCAGTTAGGAACAAGGTGTGGTAGATATGAAGCATCATTTCACAACTTCATATTTGGATGATTTAAGCAGTTTTAAGTTTTGGTCTTTTGAGTGAATTCATGCATGTTATTAATAATTGCTGGCGGTGCTCTTAACGCATGCCTGAGGTATTGCTGAAGACTAACTTGTTAATATATACTCAAAGAAAATCCTAGATACTAGACAAAATATGTAAAATGCTTTCAAGTCCAACATCTCTGACTTTATCCTTGGAGTGCAGTACTATTACTGGTCCTAGTTTGGGTTTGGAAGATGAACACTGAAATGATTTTTGCACTGCTTTTGTTTTCATTCCTAACGGAAATTAACAATTCTTTGTGTCTTCCTCATAATGCACATTGACTTATTTTGCTGTTCTTTGAAAAGCTTCTAAACTATATTTTTGTGCAGTCCCCCTTTCCTTAACGAGCAAAGGGAACCAGTAGGAGTGGGTGATGGTTTGTTGCTGTGGCAGATTCATTTCAGTATTGGAGAGTGAAAGAAGGGAATGAGAACTCAAACTAATTAAGCATAAGAATGAACCACAAAGTCTCTGTCTCAGTTTTGTTCTTGGAACTGAGAAAACGGTGTTTTCCCCACTCCTTCCATAATATAGTTGAGGAGTTAACTGGAGAAATTATGAAACTGGACCAGCTAATTTAATAAAAAAATCCAAGTCTTAGGAACAACAGTACAGTGTGTGGAGTAAAAGATAAAAAGACAACAGAAAAATTGATGCTGTGTACTGTGATTTATAATCCTGTAATGTTTCCTGTAAGGTTACCAAAACTGACAAGGAGATCGGGCCTGGGGCAGTAGGGTTTAGCTGTGTTACTGCATCTTACTCCAAGAGGAGAGAATCCTCATTTGATGAGCTGTTCATCCTCAGCACATTTCAAACATAAATCAGCGGGATTTTTTCAGAACTCTTGAACTATGTGACATTGTATATTTAATGGTTTACAATCACAGACTCTTATAGTAAGCATTCTTCACAGGTGACATTTGTTGCATTGTCTTGTGGGAATCTCTCCTCAGCTGTGTACATTGCAAAGTGCTTATTTTACCTTTGTAATGCACTGATTCTTTATTCTTTTGCCATTCTTTGCTAAGTTTAGGTGCTGGCATTGTTCTCATTGTGTACGCTGTGATATATGAAATGCAAACACTGGTTCAGGATATTAATTTCAGCTCCGAATAAGAAAAAGCTGGCTTCATGTCTGTGATACTGATATGGGTAACGAGCAAACTGATCTTTAAAAGATTGAACTTCTCTAACAACAAGAAACAACCCTAAGTGGGAAAATGAAAATAAAAGATAACAATCAACAAATAAAGAGTCAGTGATGATGGTTTGGACTGACTTGTGTAAAGCCAGATAGTAGCTGATTTTAGGGAGTGCTGGTGAAAGCTGAGAACCCAGGCCGTAGATCCTGTAATGCTTCTTGACTCTTCACTCTTGATTCAAGTGTATTAAGCTGGAAAAACTTTGCAGATTTTGATGGTTTTGGTTTGGGAATTTTTGGCTTTTTTGTTTTAGTCAAAATTTGGTGATAATTCTTGCTGCCACAATGAGGATATGAAATTGGAAGGTCATTTGCTTCATGATGAAGAGTCTGTTCAATTAGTGTGCTAGCAGAGAGCAGCTATCACTATAGTGGGATTAAATGAAAATTCTAAGGAACAGAAGCTGAGATATTTTTCAGTGATTTTCCCGTGAAGTAGGTCATGCTTAATTAGATGCTACAGGTTTTAAAGCATGAAATCACAAGAAGATGCCCTTTGGTACACAGTTCTGTATCACATTTTGAAGTAGAACTGATGGCTGTTCAGATGGCTCTCCTTTTTTTAGCTCTTGTTGCGGAAAGAAGGATAAAAATAATTACTTGCTCTGAAATCCTTTGTCTGAACTATTGCTATATGACTTTTTAAGAACTTTGACTGTGTACTCTGAACCTATCCAATCAATATTCTAATAATAGAAAATCAGACTATGAAGAATTTTCTTACTTTAGTTAATTTTGTATAGTGTATTGTTGTAAAACGGGGAATAGCGTGTTATGCTGGTAGATCTCAGTCACAATTAATTTCTTAACGGTAGTCACCACGCCTTTTATAAAGTAGGAGTTGCATAGCTGCTAGGTTAACAGTCACTGTTAACTTTACAGCGGCAATTTGCATTAGTGGAGGTTGTGGACAGAAGTGTTTGCATGTGGAACAGTCTTTAGCCTTAGTAAATCCTGACTGTTTAATACTGGCCAGCTTTCATGAATTAGATGAAGTCTGTGGTGTGGCATGCTGGGATAAGCTGACAGTGGGTGCCTGGAGGTGGATAAAAATGGGCTTGAAGGAAGAGTGAGGACTTGCATGGGAAGTGAAGGATAGAAGAGTGGTAGGGAAATAATTGTGGGGCAGCTCTGTGAGCTGGGTTGGAGAGAATTGGATCTTCTACAATGGGGTGGGTGACAGCATAAACTCAGTTATCTCTTGGGAAGCAAAACAGACATTTGAGAGGCTTCCAGGTAAAAGGAATGGGGAAATGCTATTACAGGACAGGGTCAGCTGTCCACTTCTTGGGACCACTCCACTAAAGAATTTGTCTCCATTTCTTTCATCTTACTATGTTTTTGCTGTCTGAGATATGATAGTCCTTCATTAATAGTGTAGTTAAAGACAAAAGAGGCACAAAGAGCAAAGTGATATTTGTCCACTAATTAAGGATCTGTTCTGTCACTTCAGTTTAAAAGCAAAGCTCTGTTTGGCTGTATCTGGGAAACAGGTTTCATGATAGCTCACCTACACTGTATAGAAATGTGGGTTTTTGAGGTGACTGCACTCAAAGCTACTTTGTCAAAATACACAAGAGGAATGTAAACCTTGATTGCTTTAAGGTCTGCAAATTTAGCCTTGGTATACTGTACTCTAATTACTTACTTTTTTGTGTGTGAATCTGGTAATGCTGGTCTGTCTGTTTTAGAGACTGGGGTATTTGTTTTATCCTGTAATGGAGGGGGAAACATTGTAGATGGTGCACACTACCCAAAAAATAAATGTAACTAAAACAGTCCCATTTCCAGACAAATGTTGTATGTCTCAAGATACTTCAGATTCATTTTGAAATAGCATTTAGAGACTGGAAATGTGTCCATATTACTTTGTGTCGTCTTCATTTTGTTTTGGTTAGAGTATGTGTGATCAGAGAGAATAGGAAGGCAGTTATTTTCCTTGTTACTTGTTCATTTTTGCAGGTGACATAATAGAGAAATATATATATTGTTTGAAATAGTTTCCATGATGACTGACTTTCACTTTTGACAGGAGAAAATTCAAATCCAGTTGTCACAGTGTTGTGAAAAAGAAGAAAAGCCTGCAAAAGATGAAACAGAAAAGGAGAAGTCCAGTGATAAATTGCACAGGAAAATGTTATCAAGAGGTTTGCTATCTGTCATTCTGCTTTTAATTTGTATTTTTAGATGACTGTTTTCAGAATGAATTAATGACTTTTAATGGGGGAAGTCTTAGGAAGAGGTTTTTTAAGGTCAAACAAACAAACAAACGTTGCTTTCTTATGACTAGAAGTTCATTTCTTCTGAGTTCCACTGTCCAAGAACACTGTTTGTATGAACCACAAGGGATTCAATCACTTGTTAATGATTAGTATTTCATTCTACCTGGTTCACCTGGCTATATGGTCATTCACACACACACTTTTGCTATACTTAGATTTGTTAAAAATGCTTTGCAGTAAGGATTGAACTCAATAAGTTAAAATGGACAAGTATTACTCATGCATGTTATATTCTTGCAGTCTGGATGGAAGGTCTATTCTGTCTGGAATACAGCTGCAGAAATTAATGGTAACCATCTCTGTCCATGGTACCTTTTGACACGTTTATTGCATATAAGTTGGCAATGCATTGAACAGCTCTTGATTTAAATAAAGGAAGAAGTCTTATCTGGATGTCTTATCTAGATGTCTTGTATCAAGCAGTATGTAGGAAAATCTTTAAACCTAATATTCTTTCGTGAGACTGCTGGCACGTGTCTGTCATGTGTCTCTCAATTCCATGAGGCCTTCTTCATGTGATATTTCAGTACATCTTGTCCCAGATGGCAACCAGGCATTCATGAAATAAAAAGCATCAGAGTGCAGAACTGCACTCTAAATTTGAGCTGTGCCTGCCTTGGGTGTAGCTTGACAGTTGTATTTCGTGAAAGTAATCTAGTCCCAGTACTTATTAAACCATTTCTAGCTTATGATTCTGAGATCTGTAACTCTGGAAGGTGCTGATGAAGGGGAAGGTTTGTTGTTAAAGTATTTCTTTCAGTGTCATGAATTGGAAGTAGGAAATATTTTGTTTGTTCTGAAACCAAAACAAGACAGAATGCTGTGGGAAGTCTCTAAACATTGTGTTAAGGAAGGCCAATAAAAGGAAGGTTTTTAATAGTACAGGATAACAGTAGTGAAGGCTGAACTGTTACATACTGAATTACAGTATTTCTTTGGGCAACATCCAGTCTTCCTGTGTATCAGCTACTGGTCTGTGAAAGTGTACACAGCAGTGCAGTGCAGTATGTTGGAGAAAACTTGGGGGGTTGATGAAGACGATAATTGCACTCCTTCAAAACGTAAACAGTTTGGTAGTAGTTTGGCAGTGATACTGAAGCTTTTGCCTTCTGTGTTACATTTGAAGTGCAGAATTCAGAGAGATGTAGGGATTTCAGCTTTGTGATATTTTTTTTTCTTCAAACCTTTTCTCTGGAAATTGCAAGTGTTTCATTTGGGATAATGCATCTACCAGTTAAACAGCATTGATCCATAAATCCTGTGTTCTTCAATAATTGTGAAAAAAGATTGGTTTTTTATTTTTTCAAAATGTAATTCTGTTCTCTTCCACCCTACCTTTAGATTCCAGCCAAGAGTACACAGATTCCACTGGTATAGATCTTCATGAATTTTTAGTAAATACGTTAAAAAACAATCCCAGGTAAGCATCAGCAAAATCAACGTGCAGTTTTTCTATCTTCTATCTTTCTATGGTATAGTGCCATGTTTTGTTGGTGTGTTTTGGTTTTTCTGTATTATTGTTATTATCATTATTGTTGTTTTATTTTCTTCCTCTTAAATGTTTACCACTGCATCAGTTATTTAGGATGAGACTTTGTAGTGAAGACTTTCTGAAACACCAATCCACTGTAATCTGTGTGTTATATGAACATAGGTTCAGGACACTGACCTGTTGTAAATGCTTTTCATGTTTAATGAGCAAATAATGAGTTCTGTCTGTGTGCAGCTCTATCTGAAGAGACTAATACTCTTTAAAATTTGTACTTATTTAACATCTGCTTGTTAGATACTAAATTGCTTTCTTTTGCTTTAAGCTGTCTTGTACTGAATTTATGGACAGTTCCTTTTAATATGTAATCTATAAACCATAGACAGGTGTATCTTCAATCTACTCATCAGAAATCAAATCTGACCTAATCCAAGTCCACCATTTGTTGGGAAAAGTTGATGTGACCTTTTGCTTTGAGGTTTGCAGTACAATGTCTGTCTGGTTTGTTCTTTCCCTCAACAGAGTTTAAATACTAGATCTGTGGCTTAACATACAAGGCAAGAAATGAGCTTAGTGGAATTGTGCTGCTATTGTGAAAGACATTCCTGTTATTTGTTGCTTGCTTATATTATATTTATGATTTACAATGTGATAATGTATTGATATTCCATTTTATTGGGTGCGTGGGGGGAACAAAAGAGAGAACATTTGTCATAATGGACCAAAACATTTTGCCCTATAGAGGAGACATTAGCAAAATTAGGAAGCACAAACCTGAATTAGTCTCTTAGTTTGGCCCTACTAGAAGTCAGAAATCATCCCAGTGAAAATAAATTTATCGACGAAGGCCTGCTGGGGGCTTACCTGCTGTCATATTATCTGATGTCTGCAAACAATGACCTGTGGGACAGTTAGTTTCATTATATGCTAATGAGTTCTTTAAATCAGATAATTTTATGGTGTTTCAGCTAATGCTCATTTCAGTCACCTTGAGTTTTAGTTTTTTAGATTCTCTTAGCATCTCATCACATCACAGTTTGTGCCAGCTTTTAACTACTCGGTTGTAAGTATGTTGTAGGAACACCTTCTGTTACCAGCACCCACTCATTCTGTTTTTCTGTGGTAGTGTGATTCACAATTCAGGGGCATTTGAGGCCTCTGTAAATCCTGCTACCTGTGCTGACCAACAAGAACCAACCTAGGCACTCTTTCCCTTCTTGAGCCTTCTGAGTGACTGCACTTTCTATTGACAGTACCAAGGAGAGATTTCTTGGAGGCTTTTTGTACTGTGATTTCTGAGATGAGGACAGCGTGTGTTCAATAAAATACAGCTTAGTGGAAAATGAATACTTTCTCCTAAAGATAAACACTGTATTAGATACTTAATGGTCCTGTGTATAGTCTTCCATCGTTCCTTGATCATAGATACTGTCTGTGTATTCTTAAGATGAATACAGCTGGAGTTATTGGAGTGTCTCATATGTGAGTTGCTGTGTTTTTATTTTCAGGGACAGAATGATGCTGCTGAAATTAGAACAGGAAATTTTAGATTTCATTGGTAATAATGAGTAAGTACTGTGCTCTTAAAGGAAAAAAAATGAATTCAAGAGTGTTCCTGTTTGCTTAATAAAGCTACTATTCCTTTCTTCCAGAGCTCCAAGAAAAAAGTTTCCCCCAATGACATCTTATCATAGAATGCTGTTGCACAGGGTAGCTGCTTACTTTGGATTAGAGCACAACGTGGACCAGAGTGGGAAGTCAGTCATAGTAAATAAAACTAGCAATACAAGAATGTAAGTGTGAAAGTCTTGGAAAAACTTTATGGTACATAAATTTAAACTCTTGGGATACATTACGATGCATCTGCAGCAGTAGGGGATTGTCTGTTCCTTGGGAAGTGTGCAGTAAGGAGAGGTGTTCTGAGTGTTACCTAAAATGTGGTCAGTTGCATGTTTAAAGATAAGCAGTGAAAAAGTATGCAGTCTGTATGTTGAGAGGTTTTGTTGCTCTTCTCACATAGATGCCCTGTGAACTGTTTCCATAAAATATGAACTGCATCAACTATTTATCTGTTCAAAGAATGACACAGCTTCAAGTACATCCTTTCATTTAGAAAGCAGGACCAGCCCTTATCTTAGAACAGTGCCACGTTCTGATAGGGTGAACAGAGGGGAAAAGACTTTCTGACCTTAGATTTTTGTACTGTAAAAATCTACTGAAAAAATTCAGGCACTGAAATCTGTCGTTGGAATAATGCCACCTACAAATCTTGCAGCCTCACAAAGTATATGTAGCAAGGAAGGCCAACGGTGGAGGTGTCAACCAGGTTAACAACTCTGTGTGCTACTTTATTGTGATGGCTGGGGAGTTCTTGCAGGGACCACTAGAAAAAAACTATTACCAAATACTAGCACTGGGATCACAGCATCACCAAGTTCCATGTGTAATTGATGCTTTCATTCTAAGGATCCAACTATTCCCAGTTCTGCACTTGCTCTGTCTCCTCTTTCTCTCACCACAGAAAGATGAAAGGATAATGTGTCGATGTATTTAAGTTTCATGTTACCTAGCTTCTAGTTTTAACTTATTAAATTTGCATGACACTTTTTTTCTTAAAGAACTCTGATCTGAGCATGAAAATAGGAGTTCACAGCTCCTGCATCCTAAACTCTCCATTGTTTTGAAGAAATAAAATCTAATTAACCATGCTAATTTAAGAGTCAGTAGAACTGAAACAACACACAATACTGAAATTTTACTTAAGCCGTTAGTTTCCTTCTGAGAAGTTATTGAAAATTTTATAGGGCCTAAAGATATGTTAGATGAATTTGTCTTTTTGGTATTTGTCTTTGGTTTGGCTATACATTCTCTATCAGAAATTAATTACAGAAGCATACATTTTGAATCTGTTGTCTTTGCATCTACCAGTGTCCCTAGACTGAAGCTTCACACATATGAGTGTGGAATAAGTACTATTAAAATATGATTTCTTGTGTGTATTTTTTTTTTGATCTGTTGCTTTTTTTTTTTTTAATTGGCCTCTGGAAGCCCCATGTAGGTGTAGTTACTAATTAGCAGGCATTTCATCCAACCTGCAGACAAGAAGAGTCTTGATGTTTTCAGTATTCTTATTTTAAATCACTTCAGATATAAAATAAGAATTTAGAAAGAAAACCTTGGAGATCTGCTCCATGTTGAATAAAACCAAACTTACCTTTTCCTCATAGGCAGATTCCCGGCTCCAGCGCCGATCAGTGATGTTACTGACATCAACAACCCAGTGCACACTGGGACGTCTCAGTGGAGTGGGAAGTTGGTGATTGCAGGGCAGTAAATTCAGGGACCTTAAAAAGAAAGAGGTAAGACAGTCTAAAGGTTCTCTGAAATGCCTGCTAATTATGTTTGGGCATCCAGTAACTAATAGTTAGGCTTGGCTGTTTTACAGAAAAAGATCTCCTGATTTTTATACAAATCCCCTGAGTAATGAGTAAAGAAACAGAGAAGAGTACATATACGTTTTGTCTTTCAGTAGGCAAATTCTTCCTGATTGTCTGAGAAAGTCTGACTGTAGTAGTAGTGTCATTGTCTAGGTAGTTGGAATCCACTTTTGATAACAAAAGTTTGCAAAATATTTCACTTTCACAAAATAAAGTCCCAAAAGAATATATATTGCTCCTTCCTGTTACTTTGATCTCATGAAGCTCTCGCTTGCCTGCACTGTTGTCGTTCTTCTTCTCTTGTTTATTTCTACTTAATGATGTTTTAGAAGCTTCTAAGCGTCCATGCTTTCTTCTCTATATATCTCCTTATCTCTGTTTTCCCTGAAATGAACTCTGAGGTATATTACAGCTCTAGCAGAAAGCTCCTCTCTTCACTTCCGTGCATGCCCAGTGCCCATTGCATGGCACCAGTCTGGATTCAAGAGCACTTCTGGTTCCCCAAGGGCATGTGGTTGATACCCACCTTAATTGGAAACTGAAGCAAAAGCTTTGAAGGAGGAAGAGATTTTAAAAGCAGGTTTGTTATGCATCAGGAACAGGAGTTGTCAGGGGTACACAACAGTACACGTTTTTGGTATCTTTCCCATTGCCCAGACAACCAAAATCTGCCACTTCTGTTAGACTATTAAATATACTGCACGCATTTCAGTTGGTTCCACCTTGTACAGTGTATTTTGACAAATCCATAAATGTTTCTTTTTAACAACTTTTCATAGACCTGACCAAAAGTTTTGTGAGCATATAAAGGATGAGAAGAGCGATGACTTTCAGAAGCGGTACATCCTTAAAAGAGATAACTCTAGTTTAGACAAAGATGACAACCAGGTGAATAAATATTACTTTCCACTTCTGTTTGTTGTACTGGGCTATGTATCTGTACTATTTTCATGTGTGAGTTGACACTTTGTCACTTACTTTAGATGAGAATACGATTAAAAGATGACAGAAGAAGTAAATCCATAGAAGAACGTGAAGAAGAATATCAGAGAGCTAGAGAAAGAATATTCGCACAAGATGTACGTATGCCAAAGAAAATCGTGCTGTCTTTTGTATGAACACTTCACATATGTGTGTGCATTTGTTAAGAGATGTTTCTTTTCAGGAAGCTTCCTATAGCAGAGGAGTACTAAGCAGATAATCATTAGTGTGGCTTGAACTGAGTTTTTAAATGATACTGAAGTTTCTGGAAAATGCTTGATTTTTCTCTCATCATTACTGCATGAAGCCTGCAGAAACATCAAGAATGATTTTCGTATATCCTTGAGCATTACTGCCTTCAGTGCATTATTTTGCCTCTTACTGAAATTTAGGCTTGGTTTTGGTATTGTAGACATTACAAGTGGTACTGAGAGCAATTTGCTCTTAGGCACGGGTGAGAAAAACCTATTTATTTCAAATGCATCTTATAACCAGTGACAGTAAAATAATGTGAACTTCCATATATGCAAACTGAGTCAGAAATGTGGAAGTTCCATCTCTCTTGAATGGAGTTAAGTGGGATGAAAATTTTGCAGCTCGAGTTTAGTGAATAGGTTTGTGGTGTTAATGATGATATGTGACCCATGCACATCAATTAACTTAATCCAGAGCATCATATAATGCCACTTGGTAAATTATTTTTCAGCCTTGCATTTTTTGCAAGTAGAGATTCTGTTTCAGTCAATATATTAAGAGTAAACATTGTCTTGCAATGTTGATTACTTCTGACCAACTTTTCTGACGTTTACCTGTGACTCTCACACATTCATAATATTCTGTCAGTGGAATGAGCTCTGAGGGGATAATTCGCTGTATCCAGATATTTTCTGAGAACTGTTCTGAATTGATCACCCTATTCTAAAGCTAACTTGAACTTCTTATGGTTAAGTCTTTTTACACCGGCTTTTCTTTCCCACGTAATGTGGAAATTATTCACTGAAGAGGTCAAGTTTTCATGCAGTTTTATATATAAAGAAGGCTATCAAAGTTTGTATCTAACAGAAAAGACTTCAAATTGCAGTTTGTTTTGTTGCTGTACCGTTACGGGGGTCCGAGATGCCATTAATAGTAATTTCTACACTTTTTTTTACCACTCAGTCCCTGTGTTCCCAAGAGAATTATTTCACTGATAAAAGGTGAGTCAATTTGCATTTCATTTCTGCTGCACTTTTCTATTTTCTTAATAAATATTAAGCTATCTTATTAAAATGCCAACAGAATCCAGGAGGAAGAAACTAATAATACACAACAAAGACGACAGATATTTAGGTATTTGATGCATTCTTTAAAAAAAATAATACAAAATCCCCAAGTATTCTGCATGCATTTCACTTTTGTTTTTCTTTTCCTTTATTTTACAATTGATCCCTGTGCTAAAATTTTAGTTTATAACTTGCAGAATCAATAAAGAAACGTCAGGGAGATCAGCCAACAGCCATCAGAGCAGTACTGAGAACGAGCTGAAGTACTGTGAGCCCCGTCCCTGGAGCAGCACCGACTCCGATAGTTCCATCCGCAGTCTGAAGCCAGCTGTAACAAAAGCCAGCAGCTTCAGTGGGATCTCAGTTCTGACAAGAGGAGATAGCTCTGGAAGCAGCAAAAGCACAGGCAGGCTGTCTGAGACAGGTATTACAAACTCTGTACGTAGTTACGTAGCAGTGAAGTACCTGCTGGTTTGATGTTGGAGGTGTGTGCTGAGTGGAGGCCTCAGTGCTGTATGTCAGTCCTGTACATGCTCCATGTGTGCTGCTCCCTCTGGTCGCAGTGGGTGCTGCATGCATACAGTGACTACTGATGAGGCCTGCAGTGTGTAAGTGGAGAGAGCCAGAATTCGGGTTACAGATTAAATGAAGACTTTTGACTTTGGTGTAGCTAATGTCCAAACAAAATCTCAGGAAATAAGGATATGAATCTTCAGCGAAATCAAAAGTGACATTTAGTAAATATTTATACTCCAAATAATAAATAAACTTGATGTAAGAGAGTCTCAGCTGTGCAGGACTTTGAGCCTCGAAGTAGATGGGTGGGTTACAGATGTGCTACTTCAAAATTAGAAAAATTAGAAAAGAAGAATGTTACTGCTTGTCTGCATTGCACTTGGCCTTGCTCTCACTTATGAAATTTGTTTCTAAGGAGAATTTGTGAATTTTTTTGCTTTGAAACTTCCACTACGTTGTAGGTATACTGCCACACCTTTAATGCAGTATATAGACTTTTTTTTTCCATTGTGTGTAAAAGTTACATTCCGAGAGCACTTCTACATTTGTTCTGTAACATTCTCAGAAGCATTTCTTTTTCTTATATACATTAAATGCAAGAAAAATTGCTCATTTTTTGAGGAAGGGTGCAATTGGCTTTAACTGTGATGACTGCAGCCTCATCTCTACATAATTTAGCGATGAAAGTAAAGAAATCTCAACAAAGTAACTGGTCAAATCAGGAGTGTTTTCTGAAGCTGAGATGAATTATTTTGCACAATTTACCAATTTTAACTTTGTATTTCACTTTAGCAATAGGAAAAAAATGGTTAACTGTCAGCATCAGTGAATGCTTGCAGCTGTACTAATCTTTCATACTGCCAAGTAAAAAGCTTGCAATGGGAATGTTTTGTGAAGGACAACAAAGTGACTTAAAATGGAGATATATTTTACTACAGTCTTCTAGATTGTATAGAGGCTGCTAATAAGAGTTATTACATTTAAACTTCTATATTCTATATCCTGCAAGTGTCATAGCAAAGAATTAATTAAAGTATGCTGGATTGTATGCCTAAAGATCTCTAGGAACAGTGCATTTCTGAAGAGCATTCCGTATTGGCCTTCTGGAGAACTGCTTTCATCTGCATGCATTGGCTTTCAGAAAGCTCAGGGTCTGGTTCTCCACTGCCTTGCAATGTTTATAGCCATTCACAATTGTAAAATAATTGCATTCAGCAGGCTATTTTGTATTCTTTTTGAACCCTGAAATATGGTACTTTTCACCTAAATTAGTCTTATTTCCTCATTTTTCTTCTTGCTGCATTTTTTATTTCAGCCTTAAAATTGCTAGGGGAGAGGGGAGGTTGGGAAGAGTGTGTTGAGATTTTTAGTATTCTGCAGTTTGTCCATCAGGTGAGACAGATCTGAGACAAGTAGTAGCCACGAAAAACGTGTCATTCCTTGCATGCAGGCTGTGTGTACAGAGCGTGCAGTGTAACCAGTGTGTCTGAAGGGATGTTTGGCTGAATGCATTCACATTATGCAATGGCCTGCATGTATGCCATAGCTGTAGTCTGTGTATGCATGCCTGGTGTACCCAAACCCTTGGGTACGTCAGTATGTGTGCATCTTTTCAGAATGTGTGAGCAATCACTGTGGAAGAACTGCACTGTAGTTCATGTGCATGCCTGCAGATCTGATTTCTAGTCAGAAAATGAGATGATCAAAGTGCAAAGCAGTGCTGAACTGACCCTTGGTTTACCGAAAGAATCTTAGAATGGTATTCCAGGGGAGATGATGGGCAGTTTGTTGGCAAGGCCACTGTTTAATGATGTGTTTATGCCTAGCTTTAGGGGTAAGCATTTATAAGTGTGTGTGTGTATATATATATATGTATATGTAAGTGAGCATGATGTTTCTGTCTTTAGGTAAAAACAATTTCTCGTTACTCCTTTCCTAGGTTCAGAGTCTTCTAGTAGTGTAGGGTCATCCACGGGTTCTCTTTCTCACACCCAGCAGCCTCTTCCAGTGCCAGCTCTAAGCCAGCCTTCTCATGGCACGCCTGCCGTCTATCCAACTGTCAGCACTAGTAACTCTCTTTCCTTTGATGGTGGCATAAATGGGCAAGTGGCACCTACTAGCACTAGCTTCTTTTTGCTTCCCTTGGAAGCGACAGGCATTCCACCTGGCAGTATTCTGATCAACCCTCAAACAGGTTGGTATCTGCTCATGGGTGTTCTCGTTACAGTTGAGAACTCAGACAAAAATGTGCAAGTCTGTTTATGAGAGTTAATTTCAGTACTGTCCTCTCTTTTTCTCTTTATTTTTTAATATTTGTGTTTGTTCAGTGCACGTAATTTAAGAGCATGACTTTATATAAAGGGGATAAGTAAACTCATGTTAGTTTTTGCTACCAGTTTTAATTTGTGTTTAACATAGAAATGTGATGTACATAGTGGTGACTAGCACAAAATACTTTAATATGTCATTTATTGTCTAGAATGCAGAATAAGGGGAGAGGGAAGAGTCTTTCAGTGCTAACATAAAACAATTTCCCTGAGGGAAGAGCTCCTGAGCATGTATTCCCATTGCCTTGAAGGAATTCATTATCCTGTCCTGTGTTTTGTACGTCACGATAAACATTCTTATTTCTGTAAACTTGTGATACTTGATACAAGAGACAGAAGTGAGGATGCTATTTTTAAGCCTCTGTTTCAGTTGAAAACAAGATTAAGTCGATGTAGGCGTATTTGGCCAATGTTAATATTTTTAGTAAGTAGGAGAGTGAAACTTGGTGGTGAAGAGGCAGAGATGTGTAACTTCTTGCCTGGTCAAAAGAAAAATAGATCAATCTTTTACTTGCTGGTAGAAGTTAAGGACCGCTGAAGATTTGATTTTACCTTTTCTGTGCAGCACAGATTATATTTTGCTTTTAGTGTAAACATGTTTTCTTTCTAGATGAGGAAGTAACTTCAGTATGTATTTTTCATCAATCTGTAGACAGACTTAATTATACTTGAATGAAATTGCATGTACTTTTTTAGGACTAATTTTTTCTCATTGCTGTTGTTAAGGTAGTCACTTATTCAGCTATGTGAGAGAAATAATTTAATAATTTTCTTTTTCCTTAATATAAATCACTTGCTCTTGGATACAAAACTAGAAAATCTTTTTGGTTCAAGAAACTACATATTGGCATACCACCTGAGGTTTCTCTTAACTTCTAAAGAATAGCTAGTGGTGGTGCTGGTAGAATTTGCTTACAGCTGACTGCAGCAGCTAATTTTTCTAGGTAGCCATTGCATTTCAAGGAGGAAGTGTTTGCTATCTTGGGTGCAGATTTGGAACAGCACTGTTGACTTTGCTTTTCTAGGCATAATGGGACCACTGCACATCTTGCATGTGGATTTTCCATTGTGATGTTGTCCATCTGAGGATAAATGTGACAATTTGTGATCAAATTTGGCTAGAAGTTTTTGCTTTCCTGGCGTTCGCAGGCATCAGTGTGCTCTGCAGTAAATGTGTGTAGGATATTGCCTGTCATTCCTTATGTTGTGAGTTTATAGTGTGACCAGGCTAAGGTCTGTAGAGTTGCTGTAAATGAAATGGATAACTGTAGACATTGGAAGGCTACCATCAGTCTGAAAATAGTGTCATTTTAAACATGATACGGTTTAAGTAGTGCTCTTTGAGTCATCTTCATTTCACTTATGTCTATGTCAGCGTTCTGCACGTGATTAGTTGCACTTTCTTCTCTTGTATGGTTGGTCATTTCCCAGTTAGGTTGATGAGATGCATAGCAGCAGGAAAGGGCAGAGAAAGAAGTGATTGTGAAACAGTTCTTCACATTGTAAGCAGTCCTTAGAAAAGTGATAGAATTGTAGAACGGAGTGTTTGATGTTCAGTAACACTAGCTGGACTTTCAAGCTGTGATTCTGACTTAAACGTGGGCTCTTGCTGATCTGCTGTTCCTTTGGATGTTGTTGTGGGTTTTTTTTTATTCCCCCACCCTAGGCAACAAAACTAGTTACTGTTTACTGATAATTTACTTTTAATAGTAGTTTATTTTTTTTAAAAAAATGCATTAATCAGGTGCTTCAATATTGAAGTTGCAGATTACTAAATAGGGGAATAGTACTGCATTATTTCACTGAGAAGCTGAAGGAATACTTCTGTGAATAGAAGTACTTTAACCTTATTAGCAGTTATGGGAATTTGTATCCAATTTACACAAGTATTTGCCTTTATGCTGTCCCATGTTTCAGTTGATGTTCAACATGATTAAGTTCATTCATTTAATTGCCTTTTAAAAAGTCCTTAAAGCACTATTTTAGTAGGGTTTTCCTTCATTGCTTCTGCCCTTTTTTCAATCCCCTTAGTAAAAATGAGTTGTGAGGACTATCAGGATATGGTAAATGTTTATCTGTGTTCATTAAGTCAAGTTTCTTTGTTTAGTTTAAATATTTATTTACATGTTTTAGCTGCATGTAGTTTACCATTTGACTTCTTTTTATTTATGGCCATTGTAAATGTTGTGTGGATTTGGCATAAATCTGATATGAAACAGTACAACATTATTTCTAAATGTTATTTTTTGTCTCCTGCAAATACATTTGTCTTAATTTTCTCCAAACTTGGATAACGCATGTCTGTCTCTGGTTTTGTTCTTTCTCAACCTTGCAGGTCAGCCATTCCTTAACCCAGATGGCACTCCAGTTGTGTACAATCCTCCAATGCCTCAGCAGCCTGTTAGGACCCAAGTGCCTGGACCTGCACAACAGCCACCTCTTCCCCCACCACCTCAGCAACAGCCAGCAGCTAATCACATCCTCTCACAGGTGCACATGTCACACACATGCTGCTTGCATTGATGGCTGACGCTGCCATACTGCTGTCTGATCAGGGATTAGCAGGTTTGCTCTGTTGACACATGCTACAGCAGGAATAGCTGCACAGATATCAGTATATGGAATTTTTCCTCATAGTTCTCAGAACTGTCAGTTCTAATAACAGAACGTGGGGTGCAGTCTTTTGTTAAAAGTATAGAAAATAAAAAGATGTAGTGAAAATGTTATGGTATCAAGATTATAGAAAAAAGGTAAAGGGGTTCTGTCTTCATCCAATGACACACGTACTCACACCCACACAGACACCCCTGTCACAAGGAAGGCGGTTAGTCCAACTGCAGAAGTATTTTTTTCATGAAGCTTACTTCTCAGTCAGATCAATTCTTGGGCCGTGCTGTGCAAGCTGTACTGCTGGCACCAGAGGGGCAGCTCAGCACTGGTAGGTGTGAACGCCTCTGTAGCAGCAGCTTGGTTTGCCCCACTTGCAGTGGAGTGGCACACTGAAGGACAGGCTAGCTCTCTGGTGTTTAAATCACAGTGCACATAAGATATTTCAGTATTCATGAATAAATAAAAGTAACATGTTTTAATCTGTGGTTGCTAATAGATTCTGTCTTCAGATGCTTTAAAACAACTTATATTCAGGATGCATGTCTAGTTCTTATTTTATAATTTCAAACCAATCTCTCTCTAAAGGACATCGTATATGTTAAATAAAAACAATCTGCTGACTTATTTTATAGCCAGTATAATGTGTAACATAAAACAAATGCCTTATTGACTGTGATATTGAAAATTACTTTTAATTCGATGCAATCTTTGAGCTTAATTAAAAACAAAAAAAAGTATCCCTTCCCTTTTTGGTAAGAACTGGAACACAGTTGCTTTTTTATCCTGTTACGAAAGACTTTGTTTTCACTTCTCTTATGTTAACCATGTTTATAAACCTGTTATTTCTTCAGCCTATCCGACCTCTGCAGCCTTCCTCCCAGCCTGTTCAGTACTCTGCAGTCTCTTATCCACCCCCGCTCCTGCCAGTCTCCTCTACCCAGCAATATTCTGTGGTATTATATCTTTGTTCATTTCCTTTTTGCGTGGGTTAATCGTTAGTGGAAGCTGACCTTTGCTTCGGTTGTTTGTAAGTGGTGTGTGATGGCTGTGTAATGACTGGCTAGCTTTTCAGTCACAGTAAAATATCACCTGAGTAGTGGAAAATAGTTCCCTGTTAAGTTCAAGAGAAATGAATACATTTAAGACTATTTTATATATCTATGTAATGACATATAATTTTTTCTTAACTAAGTGAAGGTACAGCTTTTGTTGGCTTGTCAGTACCTCTTGTCTTGTAACTAACGTCTCTCCATCCCTCCTTTCCATCCTCGTTGCTTCCTGTCTGCTCTTCCTTCTGCTGGCCCCTAATCGCTTTCTAATCGCTGTGCTGGGTTTTGTGGAGGTTACTTTTTGAAGCCCCTTTGCCAGAACTCTTAATGCTCCCAGTTCACCACCATCCCCGAGTTTTTAATAGATGGAAGCTGGAAATGAAATCCATTTGTCTCTTGTAAAAATGACTATTAATTAAGAATCTTATTGCTGAGGCAAAGTGAAACCTACTAAAGGAGAAACGTTATCTAAGCAAAACCCAAAGTGAGACCCAGGTCAAAAATGGAAACTTTACAACTCCCCAAACTGCTGTACATGTTATACAGTATCTGTTTTATGATGTATTTGAAGTTTGTAATTTGCTAATGTTTGAAGCATAAATCATGTCTTATGATTATACATACTCATTAATCTGAATTCAATAGCCTGCATATAATTAAAAGAAATTATAACCATTGCCTGTACTTTAGGTGTACAGTTCTAAAAGGAGTTGCACTTGATTAAGGTGCTTTCTTTTGAGCAGCGTTGTTTCTCATGTTATTTTAGGGTTTGAGCACGTCTGAACTGCACTGTGTATACCTTAACTTCTCTGTTAATTAAATGAGAATTGTTATTCAAGCAGTGTGATGCATTGCTCCCAGCAGCAGCTAGTTCTGAGCTGTAACCTGCAGTCATCGCTGGGCACACGTCTGCTAAAACGAAGGATGAAACTCCTTCCAGGTTTATGATGGTTTCATATTCGTTTCATATTCAGGAAATGAGACTGAATACCACTTGTGCTGTCAGTTTCAAAAATGTATTTCTACTGATGGCAACTCATGTAACATAGTGAGGAGGAATTACGGGCTCTGGTTCATGCTCTGAATGAATCCATAGTTGGTAGCAGGGACGTTGGGTTTATCCAAGTTTTGACAGTAACACGTTCCAGTGGTTCATCACTTGTTCTGTATGTGTCGCTGTAGGAATAACTGGCCAGGTGATGGTTTACCTGTATTGGTAGTAGAGCACAAATGTGTGTTGCTGGTTTTTCTCCTTTAGATGTTGAGAGTTAATATTAAGGCATAATTAAATACCAGTATCCTTTCTAAAATGGATATTGTGAGAAGCAGTATATAAAGGTCAATGCAGAAAAGCATTATGGTTGTGTTAATGGCCCTCATTCCAGAAGTGCCGTAGGCCAAAGGAAATTGCTGACAGAATGAAAACAGAGATGTAAAGGTATTCTAAATTAAGTTTTAGGTGCAAATTCATACATCACATGAATAGTTCCAAGGCTTAAAATATAAAATGTCATCATAAAAATTGAATGTAGATGATCTGTAAAAGGCAGAAATTGAACTTAGTCTTTCTTGATTACCCCTTATCTTCTTCAGGACGATGTGAGAGAGGACCAGCTGCCCTTAAAAACTGAGTGTTTTTTCACATTTAACAAGGCTGCTTTTTGAAATGTGAACCTAAACTTCATGTTTACCAGCCAAGACAATACGAGTGCTAACTTTTAACTTCTAGGGTGAAGAACAAGTGCTTCAGCTTAGTTACAGAAATTTTCAGATGTCACAGGAGTTGTGCAGTGCCATCAGTACCACAGCTCTGGATGTAAATAAAGCAGAGATGAGAAGTAACATCTGGAATTACTTTTTGCAGCTGCTGCAAGGATTAATTTTTTAGCATGAAATCAGCAACATAGTACAACACCAAGTTTGACAAATGAACCTTGTTATCCAGGATTAGAGTCTCATTGACTTCAGCTCCTAAAACCAAAACCTGCTTCATCAGTACAGTCGTCTGCTGTTTTAGCTGGGATTTGGTGTTTTCATGCAGAATTTGAAGTCCAATCAGAGAAATGTAATTTTGACAATTGAATTCTTGCAGTTAAATAGGGAGAGACACATGTAATCCAAAGAAATCGGATATTTGAAGTGAATGAGGTCTCCGAATGTGGATGTACTTTCCCACTGTCAGCCCTGAAGACAATTCACTGCTATGTTCTTTCCTGTTTTTCTTTGTCTGGTGTTGCTATTGTGCAATAATTTAAGACGTTCCCTGTCTGAAACCCTTTAAATGATTTGCTTACGTTGTTTTTTTTCTGAAGTATTTCTGAATGTAACTTTTTGTTGTTGTTTTTAAACTCTTACAGCAAGACAACCTAGGATCACAGTTTAGCCATATGAATCTTGCCCGTCAGCCGCCTGCTGATCCAGCTGAAAGTCACACCACTATGTTCCAGTCCACTGTTGTCCTTCAGTCCCCTCAGCAGTCTGGTTACATCCTTGCAGCTGCTCCCCCTCCAGCCCCCTCTGGCCAGCCGGTTTCTGCTCCGGGCTACTCTCCATCCAGCCACCCTGTTGGCCAGCAGGTCCTTCCACAGCAGGGATATCTGCAGCAGCCTGTGCCACAGGTACAGGGGCTTGGTTCCACCAAGCAGTTGCTGTGTTCTAAAAGTAACGGGGTTGCTTTCTTCTGGCATTGGCTGAAATGGTGTGCAGTCACCAAAGCCTGCTAAGAACAGTTCGTAAAATTAGTGCTGATGTACGGGAATGTAATACTGTGGAATTTTCCTTTCTACAATGAAAGAACAAGAAACCAGCTATTAAAGAGAGACTTCAAATGGGAAAAAATATTTTGAATTACTAAAGTGTCATTGAAGTTCTGCATCTTTCTTTTTGTCGTTCTTCTTCTGTTTCTGTGTCTGTCTTTGATAAACTTGCAGGTACTGCAGCTCTTTAACTGTTGTTTGTCTCTAGATGCCAGCCTGTTACTGTACCCCCAGTCAGTATCCACACTCCAGTCAACAATACCGACCCATTTCTGTCCATTACAACACACAGCAAAACCAACCATTGGCACAGCCTGGACAGCAGACAGGTTTGTTGGGCTTTCTCAGCATTTCATCAGAATACATTGCATGCCTTTTGTCCTCTTGCTTTTAAAACTTATTTTTGCTGTATGATTTCAAATAAAATAAGTTCACATATTGGACACAGCACGCAACAGCTAAGTTACAGGATAATTTTTTCGTCTAAAACTGAGGGATTTATAAAACAAAGCCAAGGACTGCTAACTCAGTAGTAGCTTGCAAAATAAGATGAACTAATAATTCGAAATGATGTAAAAACACAGAGATGTTTCTTAACTGCTGAAAGCTCCAAA
The DNA here is from genome assembly GCA_013399175.1 of Odontophorus gujanensis. NCBI lineage: Eukaryota > Metazoa > Chordata > Aves > Galliformes > Odontophoridae > Odontophorus > Odontophorus gujanensis. The sequence goes on from VXAB01012917.1 coordinate 148,214, forward strand.
CGAAAGATACTGGTTCTAGATATGGCATGAAAGGACTGTGATAGAAAAGGTACTGGTGATTCTGTCACTTATTGAAAGTTGTGGTTTAATATGATATGGAATAAATCATTTTTCTGTCCATTGACTGATGGTATCTGGATATCGACAGGTATATGCAATGGCACCTAAAGCTACATCTGAAATGATTGGGGTCATTATTGGTGGCTGTGTTGGAGCTGAAAGGCAGCATGCTGCTCGGCTAATGCAGCAGTGTGTCACTCAGCTTGGGTCCCTTTCAGCTCCAGTTTTTCTGAGAGTCTGTCTGGTGGAGAACAAGAGTGAGCAGAAGTCTTACAGAAAAGCCATGGCATCTATTCATTTTATAAAGTGGTTACTAACTATGAAATTATTCTCCAAACACAAATGTGGATAAAAGATGGCAGCTTCTGAATGTGTGGCAACTGAAGCCACGTTTGGTTTAACATTATGGGATGGCCTGACTTTGAGCCGTTGAATTCGGGGCCGTAACACTGTCTGAGAGGTTTATATTTCTCACAGTGAACCGGTCTCTTTTTCAGCTGCTTCCTGGCTTCCTTTTTAAAGGGGTTTCAGGTGTTAGGTTTTTCACTTCTACTTTAAATGCTTTGTTCATCCAAATGTGTAAAGAGAAGGAAACGCTCTTTCAGAAAGTAGCATCTCTTGTCCTCGTAATCCTGAGGGCCAAGCTACCATGAGTCCTCACCACAGGTTGATTAAAAGTCTGATTAAAAGTTCAACTGATTTCTGCTACAAAATGGCCTGTGATAAAACCCAACAGCTGCATATGTAATAGTTGGTATCAAGCTATACTCATCACTTGCTAACCAGCTGATTTGTACTTCTGTGTTCTTGACTGAAAGCCATTTTCACTTTGTGTTATTCAGAAAGTGTATTTCTATACTCTGTATGCTAACTGGTCTTTCATTTTAAACACTGTAAATATTAAGAGACGTGCTTTTTCCAGGAGCCACGGCTGTGGAGTATTCCCCTGTCAGGTGACAGCCTGCTATGGCAGGAGTGGGTTTTCTTTTTCTGCTGAGTGCTGCGTTTCTGTCAAACCATTTTCGATGCAGAGGTGAAACTGTGATGCTAAAAATAGAATGTTCTTTGTAATGCAGTGGGGAACCTACTTGGCAGTCAATTTCTATTGTTCCAGTTCTCTCCACTTGCAAAATTGATTACGTCTGTCACTGGGAGTGCTAGAAAAAGGTGACTAATATTCACAACTTCATTACAGTGTCTGGGAAGTGAGGGCTGTAGATTGCAGATGTATTATGGGTTGTATCGTGCTGCAGCTTTGCATTCTGCTGCTTTGTAGGTGCTGTAGATCATTCTGCAACGAAATACACTTTAGCATTTTGTTATTTACAGATGAGAGATTTTTGTGTGCAGCTCAAGCTCAGCTATTAAAAATTGTAATTACTAATCTTCATTCAAGCACACATTGTTCTGAAGTTGTATAGTACTCTGAAAATATGCCGTGTATTGTGTTTCTAACAGTGCTCATAATTAACTGAACCTTCTTTCCTTCAATTTTCTCAAGCAATATTTGATGATGTTTCTGATCTGTCAGTGTCCATTGTTGTGACCTCTGTAAAAGATACAAGCAGCTGAGACTTCATTCAGGGTAGAACAGACATTGTGAATTTATGTAATGAATGAACAGCCCTGGGTTTTGCTCAGTGTTAACTGAATAACTATGTATAAAATAGACTAAGCAATTTTTTAAACTTGCAGACCCAAAATCTGTGTGACTTTCTGTGGCTACAGTTGCTTTATCAATTATAGTTGCATATCAAGCCAGGGAACATGGGCAGTGTCGAGTCTGTCAGCATGTGAGTGCACTAGACTCGAATACAGCTCTTGGTGCCGTCAGTGCTTCTGGACAAGCCCCATTTTGTTACTGTTGTAGTTGCTGGCTTTGTGTCAGCCACACTCATAGCTAGTGGGGTTTTGCTGGTACGGTAAGTAGCAAAGCACATAACCTCTAAGATGGAGCGGGGGGGGGGAAAGAATTTCAGTTCACATTGTTCTGTGTGTATTTTGATAGCAGTTATCTCCTGTATGCATCTAAAAAACTGTGGGGCATAATGCGCTGGAGCATGTTGGGGTACCCCGAACAGCATTATTTATACCAACAGGGAACTGATGTCTCTTTGTTATCTGGCATGCCTTGTTCAAATGCCTTCTGCTTTCACCAGGCAAATCAAGGTGTTAGCACATGTAACTCACTGGAGTATAAACACTGCAAGCATGTGAGAGCAGCACTGCAGCTAGCATGTGAAGTGTTTAATACTGGAGCCAGATGGATCCAAACAAACAAACCTGCTGATTTCTAATGTTGACTTCTTTTTCTGTGCATGATAAGTTCAGTTCTTACAAAGCTACCAGAGTTAGAAAGCCACTGTAAAATCCCACATGTACTCCTTCATGTAGGCATCTGTGTGTAAAATATATTCAGATGTATTTATTCCAAAATAACGTTTAAATGTATAATTTCAGGTTACCAAGTTTTGCCTAACCAGCAGCAAAACTACCAGGGTTTAGTTGGAGTCCAACAGTCTCAGAATCAGAATCTAGTCAGTGGCCAACACAACAATGTTGGGAATCAAATTCAAGGTGTGATCGTTCCATATCCTTCAGTGCCATCTTATCAGGTGGGTAAATTACTCAGAACTTTCCAATCTGTGTATTTGGAGTGATCTATTTTTAATTTAAGTATGCTGTTCTGTAAATGGGTGAAGCTTGGAAGTATGTTTCAAAGTGACATACGGATAGAAATTTGAGAAAATAGTAACAGTGACCAAAGACAGCTGAGATGTGAAGCAGGAGTTTCAAACAAGAGGCAGAAGGGAACACTGTCTGCACAAGGAAGTCTTAATGTGTTCTCACGTTTAGGTTTCGGTGCCTCAAGGTTCCCAGGCAGTGCCCCAGCAGACATATCAACAGCCAGTAATAATTCCCAGTCAGTCAAGTCAAGGATTGCCCACAACAGGAATGCCAGTTTACTACAGTGTCATTCCTTCGGGTCAGCAGAACAATTTAAGGTAAGTTTAACTTAGTTACTGGATTCTCAGCAATGATCTTTACCTGCCTTGTAGAATCTGACAATATCTGCTACATTATTGCATGGATTGAAATATATTTTAAAGGCAGTCTTGGAAATGCTTTGTTAGCTCCAGTGCAGTTAAGTGAAGCAACTAGTACTGCTTGTTTGACTGGAAATCCACTGTTTCTGTGTTGCTTTCACCAACCTTTTAAGTTTTCCATTGCAGTTTTCAGTATTCCTTTTTTTACAAGTGAAACACGAGCATGTCCAGTAGCAGTACCTCTTTGCAGTTATCTTCGTTCTCTTTATTTTGAATCTCTGAAACAAATGACTCAGCTTTCTTTGTCCACATAACTAACAGCCTGGTAGCACAAAGCTGGCTACAAAATGATTATAGGAACTGCCTTGTACATTCAGGTGTTGTTTAGTAAATAAATCTGAGCACTTAGAACAGATAATTGAATACCTAAAAGAATTTGTTACAATTAATACCTGTTACATGTGTGTTTCAAAGTAGTTGGCTTGCAGCTCTTAAAAGAGCAGCAGTGGTATGAAGCTTGCTTTGTCCATCTGTGAGCACGGAGACCTCAGTATTTGTGTTATTGCTGCACGGCTTCATTCAGTTAAATGAATCTGAATTCTTGTTCTTTGTACCCTAAGGTTCTTTTTAACCTTTTCTTCTGTGGTTATATTTGAGATTCAGTAATCAGACCTATTAAAAAAAGCTTTGCTTGATCTCTTCTGTCCTTTGCAATGGCCATCTCTCAAACAGGATAACTTCTGTTTGGCATTCAGAGCAGAGCAGCAGCTTAGGACGGCGTCTTGCCTTTATCAAAATAGATGTGTTGCAGCACTTTAACAAAGAACATAGAATGCTGTTCTGCAGGAACTGACTGGTCTCTAACCTACAGGTCATTATGGTAGACTAAAATCAATAGAAGGATGAGAAGCTGCATGGGAGAATACATCCCGTGCAGATAGAAAGCAATTCGTTTTAGTTTCCACTGAGTTCTCCCCATTTCAAAATATGAGCATTTTAAATTTATAATCTAATACTTGATCTCAGGGACAAAGGATGGAAAAGAAATTCAGGTGAAGTCATAGGTCAGAACAGATTCCCAGTGGAGGCTCAACAGGATTGCACCTCCTTTATTCTGTAATTTGAAGTTATTAAAGGTGGTCTCATTCCCTCATTTACTTTCAGTTAGTACTGACACAGAGTAGCAGGTTCTGTAGATGCCATTCTCAGGTTGTAGCCCTCCAACCTGACTGATGTTCTGTCTGTTATGACAGAGTTTGGCTGTGCAGTCTCCTGTGTGGTAAAGCTGTGCTGAGGCAATCCCTGTAGGTATCTGGCTCCAGCTGCCTTACTCCGCACTGGAGCGGATGCCGCTGCCCGTTCTGTGTGCTGAGTAAGCTGGCTCAGCTGGCTGGGGCCGGCCTGCAGCTGGGAAGATGGCACGTGAAATCCTTGTGATGGGTTCTGTAGTGGCTATTTAACTGAGACCTAATTATGGTTAATTCTGTGCATCTTTATACCAATATAGTTCTATTTGTGTGCATATCAAAATAAATAAATTGTGGTTTCTCAGTATATGCAGGCTGTAAGTTATGGCCACCAAACAGACTTGAAACTACTGCCTTCTGAAGAATGGATTCCTGGGCAGGGGGAAGGTGGGAATGTTTCAGATTGGCATTAGCAAAATCCCAATAACTTGTAGTAGTGTCAGTAGGCAACAAATGCAGTGGTTAGGATTAAATGTGACAAACTTCTGTTAGTCATGTTCTTTTCTCTTTATTATTATTACAGTTCATCAGTAGGATATTTGCAGCCTCCTGGATCAGAGCAGATACAGTTTCCTAGAACATCATCACCATGTAACTCTCAGCAGCTTCAAGGACAGCAATGTGCAGGTTGGGGGACTAAAGCTTTTTCGGAGCGAGTTTCTAGCCATTATTATGTGGAGCGTTTGTATATTTGTTCTTAAGGGTTTCATTCAGAATTAAGTATTTTTAATTTCCTTCTGTATTCTATGTTTGAAGTTAGATTGGAGACAGGTTCACTTCACATCTTAATTGGTTTATTGTTGAAAGCTCTCAAATTACTGTGATGGAATGCAGTAATGGGCACCACAATGCCTTGCGTGTCTGCTTTTGAATTGAGACAGACTTGGGAACGATGCATTCGCAGCCTAATGACTTTAATTTTTTCCTGAGTGGCTGCGTGGGTCTCAATTTTTTATTTCTTAAAAAGATCATGAGAAGGTGCTAAAAACTGTAAACACCCTGGGCTTGGATAGAGAGGAGAGAGGCCGCCTTCTCATATGTTGAAAGGGGGAATTAAGTTCTCCTAAGTGTTCTGTTCTCATGTTTGTTTCTTCTGGTAGCCTTATTTACTGCCTTTACTTCCATAGTTTATAACAACCATTCGAGTCAGAAGCCATCAGCTACATTACTGTCACCTTCATCAAAGTCAAAGCCGCAGCAGGCTGCTTCCATTTTGCACTACAGCATAGTGTCTCCACCCTCATGTAAAAGTTCACCCACTGGTCTTTCCATCATGCAGCCAATAAAAGGTATATTTTATTGGGATTTTCATCTAAGCCATTCTGTCTAGAAGTTATCAGATTGATTTCATGGCTACTTGCTAGAACAACTGTGACTTGAGTGCTGTCTCTGCAAATACTTTTTCATAGTTCTTCATCTGAATTTACTGTCATTGTAGCTTTTAAAAATGATACTGAATCTAAACGAAACAATAGCCAACTTTACATGAGCAGCCTTGAAAGAATATCACTTAGCAGAAGTACTTAAATCAAGTTTGGAATGCTTTGCTCTATAAAATATTAAGATAATTTTTTTAAAGGCCTATAAATAGCTGCCTCAGTGAGGTATGAAGACAGTAGTGACAGAGAGCTTGTCATATCCACGAAACATTTATAAATGTTGATATCCAGACACTTAAAATCTCTGAATTTCCAACCACAATTATCATAAAATTGATGGGCTGGTCAGGAAATAAAGGGCATTAGGGTCAGCCTCCAAACCAGAGATTTATAGATTATATTTATATCAATCCTTTAATTGTAGTGAGCAGTACTGTCCTTATTTTACTGAAAGGGAATTTGATGTGAGAGGTTTGTTGGCAACAGAAAAAAGGGTGTGTTATTTCTAACACTGCTATCTCGGTGTTTTGCAAGCAATAGCTGGAGCAACTAGGTCAGTGACCTAGATTCCTCTACAGATGAGATGTCTCTTATGACCTGTTACATCTCTGAAGATATTTTTAGAGACTGTTCATTAGTAAATAGGTGACATACAGTTAAATGGCACAATAGCTGAATCAGCAGTGTATTTTAGATCACAGGCAGTTTCGGTTTTCTTCCTTTTTGGATATAATTCTTAAAGCCAGCCATTTCCAGCTGTCCAAAATTGTTGTTCTACCCTTATCCTGGTAGTTCTGGCTTTATGCTGTTTTGAAGGCCTGAATCAAATCTGTTAAACTGAGACTGAAACAACTTTTGAGGAAGGTGAAAACCATCCAAATATTGAGAGAATAAAGAAAAGCACGCACTTGAGCAACAGCAATACTGAGATGATACCCTGGGGAATCATCTCAAGGTAAGGACACTGAGGACATAGACAGGCAAGCAGCTGAGTGGTGCTTTGCACCTTGAAAAATGTGAAGGGGAGCAGACTCAGTCTGGGCACCTTTCAAAGCTTTCTCCTGGGTTTTTCTTGTCATGCTTTTTGCTAGCTGAATATCTGCATCTGACTTAAGCCTTCTGTGACACTTGATTTTAAGCATACTTGTTTTAGGAAGAGTTCCATGTATTCTAACGTTCTGAAATGCTATGGAAGTTGTAGTAGAAGTAGAGAGAAACAACATTTGGGGATCTATGGTTTTCTTTTGCAGTTTACAAAGAACTTTCGATGTGTGACAGTTGCGAAGCAATAGTGCTGTAGGTTATTTTGTATGATTTTCTTGGGAGTTCTCAGAACAGAAATGACAAAAGTTACGTGCCAAGCACTGCAGAAATTGTAAAGCAGTAAAACGTAAATGTAACATTCAAAGTATTTATAAATATATGCTTAAGTAATAAAATAAAGCCAGTTTTGTTGTGTGAAAGGTAGTGTGTATATAGTTTTTTGCCTCTTTACCTCAAGTTTATGTGTGGAGATTAGTGGCCTTGCCACTTGGCAACTTGGCATGTGTCATTCTGACTATATAGCAGCAATCCATAAGCAGAAGTCTGTTTTATTTTGCTGCACAGCAGAATAGAAGTGTTCACAGTGTGGCTTTTACAAGGGCAGAGCAGGGACACTCCAGTTGATATCTTTCACTAAAGTTGTCAGGATAATCCCATGATTACATTTCAATCTGTAGTGCACAGGTAGAACTTCTTGCCATTAAAAAAATTGGAAAGAAAGCAGAGAAGTGATTGCTATTATCACTAACATCGATATTGAAAATATTTCAGAATACAGATTAGAAAAGCTAATACAGTTCTGATGTTAAAACCTTGTTACTCTGCACTGTATGGTTTGTGTTTCCAAGGACTCAGACTGTTTCTTTGTGGAATGCAGGGGTAGTGAATGCAATGCAATAGCCCATTTTAAGATCCAGGAGCAAAGCATTTTGTCATCTGATTCACATTTCCTAAGTGATGGTATGACGTGGGTAATGAGTTGAGAAGATTGTAGACTCCCTGTTTGAAGGTGGATGATTAAATGGTGTATTTTAATCATGGTTTCCGAATATAAACAGAACACAGGAGAAAGAAGGGAATTGCAAACAACCATTTTCAAGCAAATAGGATGTTACATAGATTACCTGGAGCAGGTGGAGAACAACTACTCTCTCAAGAAAACTCATCACAACTCTACACAAAACCGTATGGAACAATGTTGGCTGTTCTCCCCTAACTGGAATTTCTGCAGCTACCACAGCAGCAAAGTGGTAGTGGCAATGTGGAACCACATTCCCTACTCAGAAAAGCAATCCCAGACTTGTAGGATCAGTTGTAACATGTGTGAATGAATGAGACGTTGCTTTGGACGAAAGACTGATTCCTCATCTTTCTGATGTGTGGAGCTGTGTCAAAGAGAGCATCACTGACAGTTACTGCAGCAAATGTAGAATGCTTCTAACTACTGTTAAATAGAATCTCTAAAAAATATTCCCAATAATGAGTTTCAGTAGTTCTGTCTATCTTCTGTAGTTCTGGGAAACCTTCTCTTTAAGCTAATCTAGTGCAGATTTATTTGATAGTGGAAATACAATTGTACAGAATATCCTGTCCTAGTTTTCTAGAAATGAGCAGCTTATTTAGCAGGATGTCATTAGCGTTATGTTGTTTCCTTTTCCTTTCTTTAAATTCATGTCTTCTCTACTAACATTAAAATTGAAATTGATGGTGAACTAACTGTATCCTACCCATTTCTTGCTGTGTAGCAGTAGCAGCACCACCGGGTGGAGGAGTAGTAATGATGCAGCTAAATATACCTAACAACCCTCAGCCTCGGAACCATTCACCTCCACAGTGGAAGCAGAATAAATATTACTGTGATCATCAAAGGGGGCAGAAGTCCACAGAACTTAGCACTTTAGACAGTGCTGCACAGGTACAGTTTCTGTGTTTTGTTTTCCACCACGACTTATTTGCATAAGCTGCATCTCTGCATTGTTGGGGTTTTTTTTGAATAAAATCTGTACTGCTTGTACTTAATATAGTAATGTTGCTTCCAGTGTTGGAATGCTTGTAATTTAGCTCGTTCAACTGGATACCTTTTTAAACACAAACTTGTTGTTTATCCAGTTGCAGCACAGTCCTCAACTAGGTAGTCCAGTCACCTCGCCAGCCCAATCACCAGCACCAGCCCAGCTGTCCAACCTCAAGAACATCCGTCCCACGTTAACACCTCTTTCTATTGTGCCCCAGTTTTCTAGACCTTTCATCCCTGGACAAGGTATATTTTTTAGCTAACTGAGATGTGTGTGTGTTGTTTTTTTCTTTTTTTTCTTAATTCTATTCTAAAAGACCTAAGGATTTCCTGACACACTGTGGTTCACTCAGCAGTAATCTTACTGAAGGAAGATGAACAAAGCTATCTGCTCTGCGTCATGTGAAATGTGGCCTCATCTGTGCACTCCTGTTATCCCCCATGTTCTCAGAAGCACTGGTCTCTTGTCTTGTGTTACAGCCCAGTAGTTTTCTCACATGAGTAATTGTCCACTTTTGCATGAAAATATTAAGAAAATGTTTGATGTAATTTAGTTTCTGTTTTCCAATAAAGAAAGAACTCAGCATGCATTTACAGAAGACTTAATTTTGGAGCTACAAAGATGAATCACGTGACATAGCTTATCTTAATGCATTTTATGCTCATGGTGTTATCTTTTAGGGATAAGGGTACAGAACTGGAATTTTAAGTTCTGCCAAAACCCTTTTAATCATTGATGAATTCATTCAATCAAATTCCTTATTCCTTTTAGAAAAACTAGTATGAAACAGAAAAAGTCCTGGGCACAATAATTTCGTTCCTCTTCTGCCATGTTATCAGAAAAAAAAAGGAAAAAAAACAAAGGAAAAAAAAGAAAATAGTGAATTTTCATTAACATGTGAAAGTTTGAAAGGAAAAAAAAAACACCTTTGTCAGTGACCAAAGACGTCGTGGTGTAGTTCCAAAACTCAAAATCAGTGAGTCTTCTTTATAGAAAAGTTAGGTTAGTAAAGGAAATACTGTTGTGCCTTCTTTGTTGATAGGAGAAACTTTATCTTGTTTTGTTCTTCTTTGTCCTGTCTGCTGTGCACAGCCTTTGTGTCACTGCTGTGGAAGTTCCAGGTTGCCTGTTGCAAAATACGTCTCTCAACTCTTTTAATCTTGATTGTTTAATAAAAGAATAATGTTTGGTAGTTCTTGGAGCAGATAGGAATAGGAAGACGTATGTGGCTGTCAGCAGGGATACAGCCATGGGAAATGGCTGAAGTAGTGCACTGAGGGGTGCTTGTCATTTTCAGATGACACCACAGTGAATAAAATTAACATTAGTGTGTGTTTCAGTGTAACTCTTAAGTGCAGGAAAGCCTTGGGCTTGTATGTGTTCAGCCTGTGACATCATCACACTAAATCTTACTTTCCTAGCTTATCCAAATACACTGCATCATGCATATTCATTCTGCTTTCTCCTCTATATACACAAAACCTCTCAATTCTGTTACTGTTATTGGAGGGGACGACCCTTCTGATTACCTTTCTCTTCAAGGAGATGCCAGGTACCCTTTGCTCGGCCAGCCCCTGCAGTACAATCCGCCGTCTTTATTGCGTGGACAAGTAGCAAGCCAACAGGTACTGAAGAGAACACTCCTGGCAACACAGAAGAAAACGATTTAAAATAATCGTGAATGGGGAGTTATGTTATTGCATTAGAAAAGTAATTGATGGGGAAGCATGTGCTTTCTAATAACTGTTTATTACTTTGCTGATGCTCATATTGTTCTTATGGTAGAGGTAAGGAGAAGCACTATTCTGAAATACAGCATGTCTTTTGAACTGAAATTTCAACCTATGACAGCAGGTGCAAGGCAGTGTAGCATATAGATTCCCTTGGAAGCAGTCTGGCAGCAGCTCTAAAAATGAGAGAGATCATTTGCTTAAAAGGATTGAGTAACAATTTAAAATATAAAAATAGGAAACGCAGATATTCCTAAGCAAAAAGTAATACGTTGTTTTATTGTAAGAAACAAAAGCAAGTGTTGCCAGAACTTTTATTTACCACTGGGGATAGACTTAAACCCTCCACCTCTACCTTGCTCAGTTCTACCTGAGATCAGCCAGTTGTGATGGGTCTGGGGGGAGGTGTTTTTTTTTGTTGGTTTTTTTTTTTTTTTTTGTTGTTTTTGTTTTTTTTTTTTTTGAAGTTTTAAGGTTTTAAGGTTTTCATCATTTCCTTCCTTTCTTCTGAAGTCAAGGACTTAACATGAGGTAATGTAGAGCTTCTAAGATATGATGCCCTGTCATTAAAGTACATCATTTATATTCATCTCTCTAGTGTCAGCCTGGAAACAGACATGGAAACAGGGGAAAGAAACCAGCAAAGAAGGCTGCTTCAGCAGATCTCGGGGCAGGAGAACCAGGTATAGAACCAAGCCAGGTGATGTACAAGAGCAAAGCAAGCAAGTACAACAAATTTTGATTCAGTGTTTTTCTTGTTTCAGTTGTGGGAAAAGTTCTAGAAATAACTGAACTGCCAGAAGGTATAACCCGTATGGAAGCAGAGAAACTATTTGGAGAACTTTTAAAAGTCGGTGCCAAGATCCGGTGGCTGAGGGATTCGCAGTGTCTACAAACACAGCAGCAGCACCGGCGTTACTGCGGCAGCGGAGATAGTAATGTGAACACTGAGCCATGCAAACCTACTGACTTGGCCTCCACTTACACGGTTCTAGCTATGTTCCCTACGATGTCGGCTGCTCAGAACGCATTGAAGAAACAAAGTAGTACCTCAGTTAACAAGTTCAGGCTGAGAACAAGCAAGAAGCACTACGACTTTCATATCCTGGAAAGGGCTAGTTCTCAGTAGCAGTTAACGTCGGTGCACACTCAGCCTTTACTACTTCCATGTCCTCCTCTCCTTGACAAGCTTAATGTTGCGGGGTTTCTGTTCTTTTCACAGAGACTCCTGGGATGTTTTGTCATAAGTGACATTAGCCATTGAAGAATAACACAGTGATCCAGCAAGATGAAGAAGAAAAAGTTAATTCCAGACAAGAGCAAGAAATCATCTTTGAGAAAGGCAGCTTTCTATAAGGAACGCCATTGAAACGCCCCCTACTTTTATAATAGTTTTGTTTTATATTTTTGAATTCTTGTATTAGATCCAAAGTTCTATTGTACAGCAAACGTTCATAGAAGCCCACGTTCAGATTTGTATTTTATAGTCCCTGTTCACTGCCAGCACACAGCTGTCCATTCCAAAGCAGGAACCTGAGGATTGGTGTAGGGGAAAAGAGAATCATTTTCAAGGAATTACACTCATTTTCTAGTGAATTGCCCAAAGTATCGGATTAACCTGTTCCCTGTCCTTGCATTTCTTTTGTTTTTTTTTAAAGAAAAGAAATATATAATTTTAGTAACTAGTTAATTCCTTAGATGGTTGTTTTCTTTTGAGATTCATTCAAGCGATGTCAAAAGAAATTACAAGTTCGTTGTACCCTTGAAGGATTCACTTTGATCCAACAAGTTGAGTAAGTATTTAAAGGGGAATATGAATAGATTACAAAGAATGTTCACTGAATCACATTTTAATATTTCTTTTTAGCAAAAAGGTGAAGAAACTGAAATGTATCTTCACACGTGACAAAGTGTTTGCACTTTAATTGTGTTCCCACCAGTATGAATCTCTTTCTCTTTCTTTTCACGCTAAGATAATTGTGTTTGATAAGAGCTGGAAACCTTTTTAATGGTTTAAGTTTTCATCATTTGCAGATACTCAGTGGACATCAAAAGACTCATTGCACATGAAAATGAAATGAACGTTTTTTCAATTTGTGTAATTTGCAAGGCTGTACAATGTGTGCTGATGCAAGCCTTTTTCAGTTCAAGAAATAAATGTTTACAAACACAAGATTTTTGGTGCCCTTGTTTAAACTTCTTGGGAGTCTTATGAAAGCTGCTGGAACACACCGATGGTTTGGACCCCTACAAATGTGAGACAATCACCTGAAAGTAACTACTGCTGTAATATTTTCTAAACCACCATTTCTCTTCCCCTTCTCGAAGCGTTTATTTACACTATCTTCTCCATTTTTTAAATGTTTCCCCCATACAGGTGAAAATAGAATAAATCACATAATATTTCTGCTTTACATTGCACATTGTGTGCCACTTCATACTGTCCCTTTGAGAGGGTTCGAGACATCAGATTTCAAACTNAAGGCAGCTTTCTATAAGGAACGCCATTGAAACGCCCCCTACTTTTATAATAGTTTTGTTTTATATTTTTGAATTCTTGTATTAGATCCAAAGTTCTATTGTACAGCAAACGTTCATAGAAGCCCACGTTCAGATTTGTATTTTATAGTCCCTGTTCACTGCCAGCACACAGCTGTCCATTCCAAAGCAGGAACCTGAGGATTGGTGTAGGGGAAAAGAGAATCATTTTCAAGGAATTACACTCATTTTCTAGTGAATTGCCCAAAGTATCGGATTAACCTGTTCCCTGTCCTTGCATTTCTTTTGTTTTTTTTTAAAGAAAAGAAATATATAATTTTAGTAACTAGTTAATTCCTTAGATGGTTGTTTTCTTTTGAGATTCATTCAAGCGATGTCAAAAGAAATTACAAGTTCGTTGTACCCTTGAAGGATTCACTTTGATCCAACAAGTTGAGTAAGTATTTAAAGGGGAATATGAATAGATTACAAAGAATGTTCACTGAATCACATTTTAATATTTCTTTTTAGCAAAAAGGTGAAGAAACTGAAATGTATCTTCACACGTGACAAAGTGTTTGCACTTTAATTGTGTTCCCACCAGTATGAATCTCTTTCTCTTTCTTTTCACGCTAAGATAATTGTGTTTGATAAGAGCTGGAAACCTTTTTAATGGTTTAAGTTTTCATCATTTGCAGATACTCAGTGGACATCAAAAGACTCATTGCACATGAAAATGAAATGAACGTTTTTTCAATTTGTGTAATTTGCAAGGCTGTACAATGTGTGCTGATGCAAGCCTTTTTCAGTTCAAGAAATAAATGTTTACAAACACAAGATTTTTGGTGCCCTTGTTTAAACTTCTTGGGAGTCTTATGAAAGCTGCTGGAACACACCGATGGTTTGGACCCCTACAAATGTGAGACAATCACCTGAAAGTAACTACTGCTGTAATATTTTCTAAACCACCATTTCTCTTCCCCTTCTCGAAGCGTTTATTTACACTATCTTCTCCATTTTTTAAATGTTTCCCCCATACAGGTGAAAATAGAATAAATCACATAATATTTCTGCTTTACATTGCACATTGTGTGCCACTTCATACTGTCCCTTTGAGAGGGTTCGAGACATCAGATTTCAAACTTAAACAAGTTTCAGATAAGACCAGCTGCACTTCCCTGACTTCTACACTTCTGTCCCTTACGGTTCCTTAAGAGTCCCAACTCTGGGGACTGTGCGCAGTGACCCTGAACTAGATTTAGTTCACAGCTGTACGTAAAGCCAGCTTTCTCAAGTGTTCTCACCAGCCTAGAACTAGTTTACTGAGCTCCCTGCCATTCCATGCTCGAGCCATTTTTTAAAGTAAATAATAGCAAAAGGGATAATGTAAGGGCTCCAATTATATTGCAGTGATTTAATACATTTCCTTTGGCTGGGAGCATGTTGTAACTGCTACAGCTGAGGAAAGAGCACTGAAGAATAACTAGAAAACCCAGGTGAAACTATTATCTACTCCACCCAAGGCTACTCCTTGAGTTCAATTTTTAATTAATGCAGTAATTTTACTGTACAAAATGCATCCCTGAACTGTGAACACACTGAAACACTGAAAACAGTAGTTTAGAACAAAGAAAACAAGCCCCATCCTTGGAGGGCACTCAGAAACCCGCAGGCACGTGCCTGGATTCAGGCAGAACAAACAGCACACCTGAAATCTACTGGCAGCCTCCAGCCAGCTGCGTGAAGTGTCAGCAACCTGTTAGGGCTGCTCCCTAAGCAAACTGGACCTATTTTAATCCGAAATCCTTTTCTTGCGTTCACACAGACCTAAAAGATGACCTCAATAGTGGAACATCTACAAAGAAACAAACTGATCACTGTGGTGCATTTGATACTGAAGTCCACAGTACCGCAGCCATCCCTAACATCACAACCTGGGCAGACTGAAGTTGTAAGTCATGTTTCAAGATCCAGATGAGGATGGTGGTACGTACATGGGAGTTATGTTTTGTCACAGCACGAGAAGAATTGCTCAGCTTGGTGAATCAAATAAGGTACTTTGATACACAACATACATTTCACAGTGAGAGCAGTTTTGCTGCATCATTCCAACAGCTCCTTTTGTGACAACAGCCACTTTGCTCTGAGGTGGAATAAAGTTTTATCCTCACGTTCACACACTTATTTGTGCCTTAAAAGTTCACATTTGATGTTTGTTGTTTTAAGTTAATCTCTAAGTAGCTTGTCTGGATGTCAAAAAGAAAGTCTTAATTAAATTGCAACTAACATTGGTGTAGAGATCTGTTTTAGCTGCATGATGTGCTCTTTTTCCCCAGGAAATGTGTGTGAGTTGTAGTTCCCCATGTTTAGATATGAGGCAAAGAATGCTTAGAAGATGCTTTGGAGAAAGCCAATCAAACCACCTCTAAATTAAATGTCATGAAAAATTAGTAGCTCACTCAGAAAGGACTGACTTCAGTCCCCTTGGTGTTTCTACAGCCCAGTCTTGGTGAATATTGGTGTGCTGCCTCTAATTCCTGATCCTGCAGTTTGGGTATTTTTGGCTATTGATGTCAGTAAGCAGCACACAACATTCATGTGACTTCATTTTAGAACTATTTACTCTCACATGTAAACTAGAACCCCTAAAAGGGCCTAATTTCCAAAACCTTTTGAAAGTTAAATCCCTTTAAGCACTCTTATTTGGAACCTAAGAGAAAAGCCACTATTCACACCTGAAAATTTCAGATGCAAGGTCCAGTGTAAGTGAAGTTGTCTCGTGGCTGACTTGAAAATTATGCAGTCATGTGCTTAACATAACGTGTACAAACCTCCCCTTAGTTCAGTGTCTGCTTCGTGCATTCAGACTTGTCAGGCTGCAGTTTGGACCTGACTATCTGACAGACCCTATTTAGTAAGGCTTATTTTTTATCCTGCTTGCAACTACTACTTTGCAATCTTTGCTGATAGTCAAAATGTGTCAGGTGAAGGTGGATCTTGCGTAAGAGATGAAGAAGCATTAAGATTTGGTACAGGGCATAAACACATTACCATTCACTGTTTTATTTTGTCAGTCTCACCAGTACAGCACAGGGCAGTCATCCTGTGGGATGCAGGCAACTGTAAAGGATTGTTCCCCACTGGTCTTTCTGACATCAAAAGAGCCATGAGGGAAAACCTCTGCGATGCTGATAGCTGCTTTTTTTAAAACCGTACATGTAGGACGAGGGGAAATGGCCACAAACTGAAGCATAGGAAGTTCTGCACAAACGTGAGTGGGAACTTCTCCACAGTGCAGTGTCAGCGCATCGGAGCTGCACAGAGAGGTGGTGGATCTTCTCTGGAGACATTCGAGACCCACCTGGATGCCTACCTGTGCAACCTGGGCTGGGAGCTGCTTCGGCAGGGGGGTTGGATGGGCTGATCTCTGGAGGTCCCTTCCAGCCCCTGCAGTTCTGTGACTGTGATGTACAGGTGCCAGGCTCCATGTACACGTGTAAGACGCCTCAGAGCAGCAGCGCGCGCTGTGGGGCGGAGTGCAGCGCCGCATTGCACCTCACGCAGCGCTGTGAATCCACGCGGTGCCGGGAGCCGGCCGTGGGAGACGCCTTGAAACCCTTTTCAAACAACAGCTCCTCGGGGCTGCGTGCTCCAGGAGCCCCCACGTTAAGGACAACTACAGCAGTTCGTTTAGATGCGTTAAAGAGCGCCAATTTGAGACGGCGACAGAAACAATATGGCGCCCGCACGCTGAGGCGAATCTGACGCCGCCGAGCGCGCGACCGAGCGCGCCAACCGGCAGGCGTGGCTCGGGGCCACCGCGCAGGCGCGTGACGGTGGAGCGGTGCGGCCCAGCGGCGCACGCGCGAAGCGGCGGTCGCGGCTCCCGAGCCCGGCGGTCACCATGATGTGGTTCGGCGGCTCCATCCCGGCCGCCATCGCCGCCGCCAAGCAGCACGGCTCGGTCTTCGTCGTGTTTGTGTCAGGTAACGGCCCGGACGGAACGGGGCGGCGGCGCCGCCGGGGCTCGACCCCCGCCGGGCCCGGCCCTGCCCTGCGAGCCGCGAGCAGCGGGCGGAGCCGCCGTACGGAGCCCAACTGCGGGGCGGGCGTTTGTGCTGTGTCAGCGCGGGGCCCCGTGCCGGGCAGCGCCGTGCTGCTCCGCGCCCGCTGACCTGATGGCATTCAGCTCACGGTTGTCGCTTCTGCTCGTGTGTTTGCCTCCTCCTTAAACGTTCTTCAGTGCGTTTACCTTCAGAACAGACGGGATCGCCCTCGTAGTGATGAGCTGGGACGAGGGCCTTGCTTCCAGTGCTGGGCATCACCTGCACCTGTGGGACGTGCGCTGCCGCATTTCTGGGGCGTTTCGCATTCTTCAGTGGCATTCAGAACCCGTGGCTGTTTTGAGCTTGATGCGTTGTGCGTTCGGAGTTGAGAAGCGACGGACTTTTTTTGGTACAGCTCAAAAACTGCACAGGGCTGTCCTTCTCTTTTAGATGTGGATGTTGACTTGGTGTGTGTGGGAATACATGGATGCACAGGCTGGTGGTAAGCGAGGCAACAGAGCACTGGCACAGGCTGCACAGATATAGGAGGTGGATCTCCTGTGGAGACGTTCAGGACCCACCTGGACTCCTACCTGTGCAACCTGGGCTGGGAGCTGCTTTGGCACAGGGTTGGACTCGATGATCTCTAGAGGTCCCTTCCAACCCCTACAGTTCTGTGATGTAACCTTGCTTTGATACTCTAACACTCTGTAAGGGTTTAAGTCCTTGTTTGTTTGTTTTGCTGGCTGTTTCAATCCCTGCAAAGGCGTTTCTTAGGTATGCCATATCCTGCTGACTCCACACCTGCCCCTGTGGCAGCTGACAGAAGCAGTGGCTGGGTTTGTTGCTTGGGTGCATCCGTGCACGTGGTGGTGGTGGTGATGTTGAATCTTCACACTGCAGACTGGCCCATAGGCATATGTAAAGGACAGGCATTCCTGAAGCTGCTTTCAGAGCAGAAAGAGATGCTTCCAGAGGTGTCCTCTGTAGATGCATTGTATGCTTTGCTCAGTGATCTGCAGGGAGATGAAACCATTAATAAAGTGGGGAAAAAAATAACATGAAGAGCAAATACAAATCAACTGTGATCTTAACGTGATGATTGTGAAGGATAGCTAGCTATTAGATTCACTCTTCACCAAAAGAATTGAAGTCTGCTTGGTTCATTGCATATTGTTTGGTTTCTACTTCTGTCTGTCTCTTCTGGTTTGCTGCACTTCTCTGGACGAGCACCAGGAAGTGAAGAACTGGATTATTCCTTCTGGCTCTCAACTATTCCCTGCCCAGGCAAGCTGTAGTGCGGCTGCTTAGCTTAACAATGAGGCAGTGTTTGCCACTGCAGTTGTGTGCTGTTCAACCAGGTTTTTTCTTCTTCATTTTTGTTCGTGAACTTCTCAGTAGAGTTTTCAAACCTTCCTGACGTAGCTGTGCCAGTGCATGTAAGATCCAGCCCACGGATGTCTCTGCTGTCTTCTCTGTAGATGGTTTTCAAGCCTGCATGGTTAGAAGACTCCTTGATTGTTTTGTGTTATTTAATCTGAAATTAATAGTTTGTTTTCATGTGAAACTTCCTTGGATGCCTCCTTTCTTCTGATTGGAGTGTTTAAGGTTATTTCTTTCCAAAGTTAGGCGTGTTCCTATAATGAAAGTACCATGCCACTTGTTAAAAGGTGCCTAGAAGGACAGGGTTGTGAGACAGAGAACACTTCACTTGAGAGGTGGTGGATGTACCCGTCCTTGTGTAGAGTTCAACTGACCCGACCACGTTGGAGGGATCAGCACATGTGAGTGAGAGCTGTGTGCACGACTTTGCTGCTGCTGAGTGAAAATGTGATATGTGGGAAATCTGAGGGTCTTGGGAACCAGAGCTCTGAGGCAGTGGTAATAACTCAGCGTTAAGCTGAGATGTGAATTCTGCCTGTGCTGTTGGTCTTGGCCTCTCGCTTTCCCCAGACCTTGCACGTTTCATTTTCAGGATACAGTTACTGCGATAAATGAACCAGAACTCCCAAGTGGGAAAGGGTTATTAACAAAAGGATACTCTGCTGTGTGCCTAATCCCAGCATTGAAGTGCTTCATGAGGTAGGGTTTCCTAAAAGGTGACTTATCAGCGTTTTCCTTCCTGGGTCACAGCTCTCAGAGATCGCACGGTGAATAATCTCTGACCTGTTTTTGTCCTTCAGCATTCTTTTGCCAACTGCAGCAGTTGTTTGTCTGGAAAAGCGACCATTCGGCAAGTCGTGGGGTATTTTTAGTAGCCTAATGGGATGAGCACATGTGCAAGTGTGCACAGCACAGCAGTGCTGTCTGAGTGGGGGGAGGGGGCCGCACCCCTGGGCAGAACAGCTGCAGCCACCGGGTGCACTTGGTTCCCCCAGAATATCCCAAATATCAGCTTGGGGCACGTAGGCTGATAGGAACAGAGATTAATCCTTCTAGGGAAAAATCAACGTGTACGGATGGAAAACACTTCTCCAAAAGCAGTGTGCTTTGTATTTGTTTCCTTCAGTGCAGCACTGTAGCACGGCCTGACCTAAAGGCAGCAGGGCTTCACGAGGGGACTCCTGGCCTTTCAGGAGTGAAAAATACTACGCGAAATAGGGACTGGCATGGAACAGATTGTTGTTGTCGTTGAATGACAGGCTTCTGTGCTAGGAAGCCATTATGTGACTCCTCATCAAGTGTACAGTCAATTCCAAGCTGCTAGGAAGTAAACTAGAAACTTTAATTAAAGTTAGATAAAGAAGTGCTTGTAGGCCAGTGCACTTGCTAAAACCGATTGATGTTCACTTGAATTCCCACTAAACCAGTGCTTTAGAAGATAAAAGTGATTAAAATAACAGTTCTGTCCCCTCTGTCCATTTCCCTTACTTACATAGCTGCTCTTCTGTTCCTTTGTGCTCCTGACTGCTTTTCCTCCACTCCCACTGTTACTGTTCGTGTCAAGAACTGGAACACAAAAGGAATAACTAATTCTGTGAGCAAAGGCTTTGTTTTGTGGGTTTTTGTTTTTTTTCACTATTGAATTGTGAAGCCTCGTATACCAAAGTATGTTTTTATGAGGTGAAAAGTGTAAGTTTACCTGCATTGGCAGCTGCTGTGTACCAGTGTGTACCTAAATGTATTAGGAAGGACAAGCAGTGAGTAGCGTGCTAGCAGGTCAAGCCTAGCGGCAGGGAGAAGCAGTGCTACACTCTGACTGCTGCAGGACCTCCTTGTGAGTATAGCAGAGCAGGACCTGAAAGCATAATCGGACTCCCTGCAGTGTGAAAACGCAGCCCATGGGCAGTTGTGCAATGAGATGATGCAATCACACTGATCCCCTGGCTGCCATTGGTTCCAGTTCCTTTATCCCTGTTCCATCTGAGTGGTTCAGTCCCTTCTGCTCCCCTGGACTAACTTGCCATGCAGCTGAATGGGCGTGCGAGCTACGTCCTCGCTGTTTGGGTTTGGGTATGTTTGCCTTTCTTGGCATGTTAACAATATGAACCAGCTGGAGTGAGTTACCTCCAGATTATAGGAAAGAAGAGTACCTGATCGGAAAGGTCACTGTGAGAGTCTTTCATCAACAATTTCAAGCAGCTGAAGCAGAGTGAAGTCAGAGGCAGTTGTTCAGCTTCAGCTCTTTGTGTTTTGCAGGTGAGGATGAACAGTCCACTGAGATGGCTGCGAGGTGGGAAGACGCTCAGGTGACCGAGGCTGCCTCAGATGGTTTTGTTGCTATTAAAATCGATACCAAAAGGTTTGATTCTACTCTAATTCTGTCTCTTACACAGTCTTTCATTGTTGATGATGAAAGTAGGAGGCATGTGAAGTACTCCCTGCACTGGAAGTTGTCTGAATACAGTGTTTGAGAACATCAGTTCAGTACTGCTGAAAAAATTGAAAATTCATGAATGTACTGTTATGTTGTGCAGAATATTTATGGCATATTTCCTACTGGCTTTGGTGTCAGTAAAAGAATGCTTGAGGATGTCCTCTTTCAAAGGAAAAAGACACAAAAAAAGCCACGTAAAAAATATTGTGCAATCAAAATGCAAGTACTCTCGAGGCAATCCTTTGTTCAGTAGGATAAGTCTATAAGGCCCTAGAGAAGACGTTTCTCTCTTTTGTAACACGCAGCACAGAAGCTCTGAGGCTTCTGAATAAATGACTCAATTTTGTTAGAATAAGAACTTTAGTTTCCTGTGAGGAACGGGCGTTGACGTTTCCAGAAGCTGCATTATTTTAAAAGGCTCTGTAGACCTTTTAGAAGACGTTCTGCGTTGTTTGCGCTCGGTGGATGAGATGTCTTTTCCCTCAGTTGCTTCTTAGGGTTGCTTCCATAAATAACCTTGTGCAGTCAACTGTGATAAGCAGGGACTGATAACACTTATGCAAAACGGTAATGAGAAGATGCGATGCAATTTGCTTTTAGTGTTCTCTCAAGTATTTAAATAGTTCCGCATGTGGTGGTAGAGCAGTTATTTTTATGATGAAAGGCTTAATCTAAAGTTGTTGCAAAGTGATTGCTCTTCCTCAACGTGCATCTTTTCTCTTTACCAGTGAAGCGTGCCTGCAGTTTTCTCAAATTTGTATCCTTTGAAAACAATTTAGATGCTACATTATGCTTACAGATAATTGCACTCTACAAATTAAGAGTGTTTTCAGACAAATATAAGCAACGTTATTAAAAATACATCTTATTGTACAAAAATAAATAATAAACTGTGTTAGTAAATTATCATCTGCGTATTCAGCTGACAGTTCTTAAAGAAAGTGAACAGGTTTGTTTAATGTTAATGCTGTGTGATTCTCTTAACAGAAAGTTACCCAAACCTTTATGTGAACAGGATAACTCATTGGTGCTAATCGGCATTAGGAAGCAAACAAAAAACAAATGCAAAACTCTGAATTATTACATGATGTTCAGAGTTACAGAGGAAGAGGAACAAGTAGGGTTGGGTTTGTCAGATACACAGCTGTGAGGTTTGCTAAGCATCTGCCTGCTTTCAGTGTTGCTTATAGCTCAGGAACTCCATCCGATGCTGAAAAAGAATTTGGTACTTGGAATTTCTTGGTGCTGTAAAGAATTCAGTATTACCTACGTAAGAGGTCATCTCACACAAAAATGAGGTCTTACAAATCTAAGAGTAATTGGTAGTTGGGTACGTGTGTTTAAGAAAAATACTTTGGCTCAAACAGTTTCAAGGAAAAGGTGAAATACCGATCAGTTGTATGGGATGTCTTCCAGCATATTTGGTAGCTTTGCTTTTCTTCTTCCCCTGGCATCTTCAACTGGTTACCAGGTGGAGGTAGAATACTGGATAGAGATATTCAGCACCAGGGATTTCTGCTTTTCCTTATAACATCACCTTGTAGATCTGTTGTCATTCATTGCCCTTAACTGCTGCTGTGCAGATCCTGTGGTGTGTGTTCCATCCAGCTTTTTCATAGGAGACAATGGAATCCCTTTGGAAGTAATCGCTGGCAGCGTTTCCGTCGAAGAGCTTGTTACCAGAATCCATAAAGTGAAACAGGTAATCCTTGTGCCAGGTGGATCTTTCTGACTGAGATGGGTATGCTCACGTGCTTGAGACAGGCCCTTAACATACTTCTTGGAGAAAGATGAATTATTATATTTATATCCCTCCATCAACGGAATCAGTACATTGAAATTCAGCACACAGTGTTGAATGAGTTTGAAAGTCCTGTGCAGAAGTGCTGAGCTATTTTTTGTTTCACAGATTGTTTAATCATTTGTGTAACCTCCACAGAAAGGAGGCGTGGCAAGAAGCCTGAACTTGAATCATTTACCAGCTACTCTTTCAGTAATTTGTATGTGGCTTTGTAATACTGTTTTATAATGTGAGTTTATAAAAATATGCTACAGAATGTAATATAAGCATAATTTTAACACTGTGATTGTAAGATTATAGTTAAGAAAAAAGTATACATGGTCATGTCAGGATGGGATGATTTTGGTTTTATATTTTAAATAGGACCCAGTCTCCAAAACCAGTTTAGTAGCATTGACTTTTGAACCTGAGGAAAGCATCAGTCTCACTTGTTCCCCCCAATTTCTTAGATGCATGCAGAAAAAGGGCGACCTCTGGAAAATCCTTGTCAGTCCTCTGCTCCGTGCCCCTCATCTCAGTCTGATGATGCTCCAGAAAACATGCAGTCCACAGCAGCGGATCCTTGTGACTCTCCTGAGTCTGTTATGTCTGAAACAAGACCTTCTGATGGTAATGACCAATATGTTAACACAAATGCTAGCTGATCTCCTCTGAAATAATTTTCCTTGTCTAAATTGCTATATGACATTTGATAAAAAACAGTATATGGAGTGGACTTGTTGAAAAACTTGAACGTGCCAGATGCTTCTTGCAGAACTTGCCATTCTGTGCTGTTCTAATGTGAGTAATATGTGGTTTGTAATACAAAAAAAGTCTGTGTTTAGGATTCAGCTGAAAAAACTCCTCTGGATTAGTAACCTGAAATCAAACAGTGGGGAAAGGAGGAAATAAGAAGTGTAAATAACAGAAACTATCTTCTTGAGATATCCTAGTTCCTGCCTATTATAGCTAATAGTGAGCAGTTAGTATTATTTTAGTGATAAGAAATATACCTTTAACTTTTCTCTCATGCATTGCTTTCTTGTACATCACTTACAGACAGAGCAAATTCAAGTCAGGCAAGCCAGGAAACAACCCAATCTTCAGATGAGCAAGTGAGCAGTGCTCAGCCTGAGAATGATCTGGCACTCAAAGTAGAAAGGTAACTCTTTTTTACAGACTATAAATGTATCCTGTTTGTTTCTCAGGATGTAGTTCTATTTATTTAAAATATTGTACAGAAAGCACTGAAACGAGGGCAGAAAAAATGCTAACCTAGGTTTTCTGCAGAGACGTCCTCTCGTTTTCTTGTGTGTTCAATGACTGCAGTCCAGGTGTATTGCAGAAGGCAGAGGAATTGTTTGCTATTTGATTGATGAACTGTGGTGAGGCCTGATGAGCAGTGCTAGTTCTAGTTTTGTAAAGTATGGTAATAGGAAGCTTCTGGTTCTGTTCAGAGCTGATTAAATTAAGCATCACAGGATTTAGTGGATTAAATTGATTTTTCTTTAACATCTGTAGGACAGATACTGTCTATAACATCCTCCCTAAAATGAACAACATATATTTAGTAAATAGAATTACCTATAGTACTGAAACATTTTTAATATTCTTTCACACTTGACTTCAGTTCTCTTCCAAAGAAAAGATGACAATATGCATAATCTTACTTAGAACAGCTAATGAAATGCACTGACAAGACTGATAAGAAAGTCACTATTTTAATGTAGATGCCAGATTCATTTTTAAAATGTACATGAATCTTAAATTGTACCATATTTGCATATACAAACAGCGTGTTTTCTGCCAGGAAAAAGAAGGAGGTGAAGCTATGTGGTACTTAGTACTTCTTTTTAAAAGAGCATAACAGCAGCTACTGTACAAAACCAAGAAGTGTCTCATGTCTGACCATGCCTGGCATTTAGTCATGCCTGCCCTCTTCCCAGACTTAAAAATACTCTGCAAATTCTGTGCATTGTTCCTCACTCTAAGGCACGTGTCTGGATAAACGAGACAGGCACGTGTGTGCCTCTGTCAGTACTTGGTATATATTGGGTGTTTTCCATTTTAGGAAGTGATGTGCAGAAGGAACCAGACAGCTTAAGAAGTTAAGAGCAGATAGAGATGAGTGTTTCTGTTGCCACAGATTACAAATAGTATTGCGTACTGTATGTCTTATAAGATATCATACAACAGGAATAGGTAAGGTTCTTCATTTAGTGAACAGAAAAGAACAGAAGAAATGTTAGAGCTACCATCAAAAGCTGCAGGCTGGGTGCTGAAGCACTACCTCGTGTTTGTATGGGTGGTGCAGCACGTGTCAATGAGTCGTTACTGTCCCGTTAGCTGTCAGCAGTGCATTACAGTTCATTTTTATGTTTTACTCTTCTGTGTTTG
The DNA here is from genome assembly GCA_013399175.1 of Odontophorus gujanensis. Classification (NCBI taxonomy): domain Eukaryota; kingdom Metazoa; phylum Chordata; class Aves; order Galliformes; family Odontophoridae; genus Odontophorus; species Odontophorus gujanensis. Next base: position 173,254 of record VXAB01012917.1, read on the forward strand.
GAAATGCTACACAAAAAGGTAACAATGCTAACAGTAGATCCCGCAATTTTAAGACTATTTTCCTTTGCTTTTAAATTTAGAATAACAAAAAAGCTTGAAGAAAGACGAGAGGAGAAGAGGAAAGCAGAAGAGCAGGTAATGCAGAATCTCCAACTGCTTGCAGTGTTTATTTAGATACTCACATTTAAATAAATGCTTAGTTACTTTTTAAATAAATATACTTCATTCTTGTCCCACTTACCCAAGGCAGTTTTGTGGTCTCATTTTTATTGTCTCTGATTTATTCAGAAAGAAATCAAGAAAGAAATAGAACGGAGAAAAACCGGTAAAGAAATGTTGGAGTACAAAAGACGTCAGGAAGAAGAACTGACAAAACGAATGTTAGAGGAGAGGAACAGAGAGAAGGCAGAAGAGAAGGCAGCTAGAGAGCGCATCAGGCAGCAGATTGCCTTGGTAAGTTTTTTGTTTGGGAAGACAGCTTGCTGCTCCTCTCTCACAAGGGCCAATAGTACTAAAAGGATAAATGTTCTTATTCTGTAAAATGTTGAAGAATGTTCAGATTTTCTGTTTGGAGTTGTGTGGCTTTGTGTGGGGACAGCTGACACATCTTCGTAGTGTTTGCTGTGTACACAGAACACAGAAAAACAGAACTATAGCAGTGTGACTTGACTTGTCGTAAGATTTTTCCCCTTCTCTTCACTGGAAAGTTAAACTTTCATGGGAAAGCTATCTAAGTGACTCACTGAAAAGTGTATCTTATCTTTCCTGATGATTAGAGACAGTGCAGTTTGACAGTGAATACAGTTTTGCAGCACTACTGCCTTTCCTCTGTGTGGCCTACTTACATCAGAGCAGTTGGGTTCTCAGTACAGATTGAGGTTTTTATGTGTATTAAGTGATAATGAAGGTTTATGTTTGGTCCTTCCTAAGGATCGTGCTGAGAGAGCAGCTCGCTTTGCAAAATCGAAGGAAGAAGCAGAAGCTGCTAAAGCTGCAGCTCTTCAGGCTAAACAGGCTGAAATAGAAGCCAGAAAAGAAGCATCTCAAAAGGAGCGAAGGTGAGTTGTTGTAGAGAAAGCAGAAGTGTATACTGGTGGGAAGAAGGGTGCACAGCTGGCTTGGATTCAGCTTGTTCATGCACATCAGCATTAGAGTCAGACTGGGCTCTTGTTCTGCCCGGTGCTGCTGTTTCAGAAAATATCCTAACTTATAGAGGCCTTAAAAAGTTACAGAACCACTGTGTATCAGAACCTGATAAGAAGGGGCACAGTGCAGGAGTGACCTCTTAGACAGCTAAACTAAAATACCTATGCCCTCATAGTACAACTTCCGAAAAATCCAACAGAAGTAATACAGGCTACACAGAATATGTGTGGTTTATATTTCATTCATGTATTAATTGTTTTGTGTGATTAACATAAGCATCTTGTTTGAATACTGAGAGGTCTGGTGAGGTACAGAAATGCACCGTGGTATATAAGCAGATGGTTATCAGCTGTGGATCCATATTCATAAGCCATCTGAACTGCTATAAATAGGATGGCTGCCCTTCCCTTCCACACCTGAGTACTGCCAGGCTAAAGCCCTGGGGGTGTTTGTAGTTGTTACTGTGCTGACCATGGTGACTGTCCTGCAGTGCAATAGCCAGGATCCAGTTCCGCCTTCCCGACGGATCTTCCTTTACTAACCAGTTCCCATCTGAAGCACGGCTGGAAGAAGCGAGGCAGTTTGCTGCACAGGTAAATCAATCAGTGCTTCATTTTCTCAGCTACATGCTAATTACAGATCGATGCAGCAGTAACTGGTAGTTGATTGTGGCAGAATCGTTGTTAGCTGCTTTCCTTCTTGTTAATTTGAAGTGAGTTTTGCTTAGTGGCATTCTCCAGAACCACCAACTGCCTCAATGCAGCTGCAGCATGGAAACTGTAAGAATTATGTGTTCTGCATTTCCTATATGACAGTCATTGGAATTTTGATAAGAACTCTTGGTCAGTAAGACAACTGTTGTTTGAAAGTTGACAGTGAGCATTTAGTTATAACTGAAATGTTTCCTTTATACTTTCACAGATGGTTGGAAATGCTTATGGCAATTTTTCTCTGGCGACGATGTTTCCCAGAAGGGAATTTACCAAAGAAGATTATGGGAAGAAATTACTGGAGCTAGAGTTAGCACCCAGTGCTTCAGTGGTGCTGCTGCCGGTAGGTTGGTCTTTATCTAGCTACAGCCATCAGCACTGTTACTATACAGGTGCTGCTTCGAGTCAGCCGTTATAATATTTGCTTGAATTTTGGTCTTTACTGTCTCTATGCCTGCTTCTGAATTACATGTGAAACTCTGCCTAAATGAGTACAGCCTTAATACCTGACAAGTTTGCTTTTGGTGTTGGTATCCAGGCAGGAAGACCTGCTACTTCTGTTGTTCAGGCTTCAGGCGGGGACCTGTGGAAGTTCTTGGGCACAATACTTTATCCCCTCATAGCAGTTTGGAGATTTATTAGCAACTTCCTGTTTACAAGTCCACCTCCCCCACAGTCTGCTGTGAGAACAGTTAATCAGCAAGACCACTCGAATCCCTCGAAGTCTAACAACGTTGAGCAAAGCAGGTAATCCAAACTGGTTGTGGTAGCTGTCTCTAAGTACTTGATACATGTGTTCTAATCTTATATTATCGAACTGAACCGTATCTGTTCTTCCATACTTGTTGCTCTGTCCTTGCACTTTCAGGCAGCGACCCTTCTGTGTGGGTACAGAATAAACTGGGGGCAGGCAAACTGCATCTCAGCTTAGTCAGGGCTATCTTGTCTTTTACATGTGTGATTAAGCAAGCCTTGCTTCAGTTTCCAACTACGGGAGCTATTTCACATGAAGGAGCAGCTGCAGGGGAACTGAAGTTCTGTTTGTCTGACTGCAGTGCCCTATTTTCAGCTGGGTACTGTTTCCTAGGGAAACAAAGGGCTGAGGAAACCTTTCAGTGGGGATAAGAGAAGGAAGGATGCTCTACTTACATGCTGTCTTTTGTATCCTTAGGCAAACAGTCAGGAAACGAGTAACAGAAAAACGAGGGGAAGACTTCAAAAAAGAAGGCAAAATATATAGACTGAGGACTCAAGATGATGGAGAAGATGAAAACAATACTTGGAATGGAAATTCTACACAACAAATGTAGTTTTGAGTAACTGAGTAATGAGTCAGGCTCTTTTTTCCTTATTTGATTTAAGTCAAGTAAAGCTTCTGGAGAAGTGGGGCTTCTTTCACACCAACTGAATTACTTTCTTAATTCTTATTCCTACTGTGGAGTATGGAATAAAGTTGCCTAAGTCAGAACAATCAAGTGGGTGTATCTGTGGCTGAAGAAGTCAAGAGCTGAGAAGTTTGAAAATGTCCATCAGCTTTCATAATCATTACCCTACTGCCATTAGTGAGGCACTTTTTAATCTTTAAATATTCTGCTACATAAATTTAAGCGCCGGGTATTAATGTAAAGGCTGTGGTAGGGAATGACAGGTTACAATGAGGGTTTCAGAAGCATTATAAGTAGCAAATCAGATTAACTAATTTATGTTTAACTTTTTTCTTGCTTCTGCAACTGCAAGCAAAACCTTGTAGTTTTTAATTCCCCAAGCACTCAATAAACTATTTTCCAGAAAACATAACCGTCTGTTCTTTAACATTCCTGTGAGGTTCATAGTCACACAGAAGCAAGCAGCTGGCTTACAGACTAAGAGTTAAAATACAGTTATTTCAGTTTTAATGACCTTACTTGGGAGTTGTTCGTGTTGAAATCTGATAAAAGGAATACAAAAGTATATAGTGTCCAAAAAGATGGTATGGGAGAAAAACATCTTTGTTAGAGAAAGTGGAAACATTGAGAAGAGAGACTGCAGTACAAGAGCGTGGAAGGTTTTATTGTGAAGGTGAGGCCGTGGCTTTCACACATGAAGAATGTTGACTTTCCTTCCTCCCCAGGTATTGTGCATTTATATTTTTTACTCTTACTTACAGTGTAAAGTGCTGCTGCAGACTTCTTTTTCTAAAGGACCTCCAGTAAGTATTGCACTGTTCAAGTGTAAAGATTTAGTGCTATTACTTAAGAAATAGTTCATGATAAAATTAAGAAAATACTATATTTGAAATAAAGGAACGGGGTGGAGGGAGGGGGGAACCTCTGCAGTAGCTGCAATAGAACAGTACATTCTCCTATACCTGTCTGTGCCACTAGCTTGTCTTCAAAAGACTAAGAAGCAACAAAGCTTCATGAGATGCTCTCAGCTCCCTTGAAAAGATGAACAGGATCCAAAGGAAGATGGTGAAGGAGGGTAGATGGAGGTTTAGGCTCAGAGTCCTTACACAACTTGAAGCCCTCAATTTTTAGTTTTGACTTGAAAAAAAATAATAGTAGCTGGAAAAAAAAAATTCAGCGTTTTTTACTTAATATTTTAAGCAAACGGCATGATTGGAAACCACCTCCAAGGTGAGGTGCTAAGCTGCAGCAGTACAAACCCTGGGTAGCTTTATTCTATGCTATAGAGAGCAGTGCTTTATTTAAAAAAAAACAAAAACATTTTAGCAAGTAGAAATATTGTTTCAGTCTGTTCCACATGTTCAAATGAATTAAGTTTTACATTTTAGTAAGTTCCATGGGTGATTGCTTATGATATCTTTTGGATAGTGTTCCATAGTTATATGAGAGAAGTGCCAGGCCCAGTGCTCCAATTGCAGAAAGAGCAAAAAGCACATACAGTGCTATTTCTGCACTTTGTGATGTTAAACCTAACCCCAGAAAGCGCACGGTGTCAGCCAGTCCCGGCGTGGTGTCTGGTATCACTGTTTGTGAGAAAACAGTAAGAAATAGTTAGTACGTGGCCTGTCAGGAACATCCTGAAGTGTATGTGTGCATCACTTCTTCCTCACTCTGCAGGATGTCTCAGTAGCTGTGGGTCTCTGAGATCAGTGACTGACACAGCTCCAGCTCAGAGTGAGGACAGAGCTGAGGGCTTATAGTGAGCTGGTGGGCCTGGAGGAGAGGCAAGTATTCTTGGGCATCCATGGCTGATAAAAAAAATGTCCATTTAAACAGCCAGACTGAAGTGGTTGCTGTTCAGTGAATATACTTAATCCAGAAATCACAAATTAAGAAAGAATGTTTCCAAAGGCTTCTTAGAAAGCAGTCAAAGTTGTTTTTAAAAAAAAAAAATAAATGCAGTGCAGGAATACAGAATGGGTGGGGTGTGGAAAACATAGTAGAACACAGTAACTTTTTTTGGTCTGTGCCTTGAGGATAGACGTGTAGCTAGGTGTTAGCATAACATCTTAAGTTATTCTGCTTTTGCAAACAGAAATGACAATATGTTCTGCATAAATGTCTTCATTAATAAAGGCTGGTGATTAGGCAGTTGCTACCCCAGCTCTTCAAAAGAATACTGTAGAAAATAGTGTCTTTTAGGACGAGAGATTATGGAAGTGCAGTCTCTACTGCACCACTTACCTTCAGGCTCTGTTTCCAGACAGGGATGTGGGCCTGCTGCAGGATCTGGAAAGCCGTTGCAGCTGATGATCTGTGAGTAGTACCTGGCGGAGGCCTTGGGGAGCCGTGGCAACGTGGGGTCCGTGTAATTCACGTGATAGAACCCAAACTTTTCATCAAAACCCACTGCCCACTCAAAGTTGTCCATCAGTGTCCATGCTGCGTAGCCACGCAGGTCAACACCATCGAGCACAACAGCTGTTACAGGGAGCAGATGTGACAGGTTAGTTTATGGGGCCCTGCTGCTAAAACGAAGTAACAAGCACTTGAATGGCAGGCAGTCAGTTCCCACTAATGCAAACAAGCTTTTTGTTTGGCTTCTGTAAAGAAGGTGCAGTTTTTAGGAACAGTATTAATTAAACTATATAGTAATGGAATCCTTTCTTGCCAGATACAGCCCTACAAGGAGGCTGTTCTTATCCTACTCTATTAAATCCATTGCTAAACCCAAGGTTTGCTCTTCCTTTGGATCATCTTTCCCTGCATTAAAGTCTTGGCTAGCTCAGATCAGTTTCTGCTAAAACCCAAAGGCTTTCAACATGGCTGCAGAGTATATCTGTGTGTAACAAACATGCTACCAGTGGTCTGTCAGCTCCTTACAACTTGCATCAGCAGTATCTCCCACCCAGACTGACCCGTGCAGCTTTAAATAATCATTCTTACCTTTCAGTGCTTCATTAATGTAGCTCCAATAGTAATGTATTCTCCAAGTGTCATTGAAACCCACGTCTCCCCTCTCTGATACCCCATTTTCAGTCACGTGAATAGGAGGATTGTTGTACTCTTCCTTTATCCACCTCAGGAGCTTTCGGAAGCCAAAGGGCGTCACCTTCAGCCAGAAGGAACCGGAGTTCAGCCAGCTGCGGTCGGTTACAGAAGCAACACCCCTGCAGAGGAGAACACACTGCTCACAGCACAGCCCCAGTGCCTGGCCCTCCATTACTGCTCAGCTGGGAAGTCTGACACTGAGCTCTGGAAAACTACACCCAGGATGACTTCGGGGCAGCACTGAGCTTGTGGGAGGTGAGGAGTTGCTGGTGTTCACAAACCTCCAGAGAACACTTCTCATATTTTGCTTTGAAGTTATATTCTGCCTGCCCACTCTTTCTCCTTGGAAGCAGTTTCTACTTTTCAATCTACAATGCAGTGATTGAGAGCATCGCCATTTGCTCCCAACAAAGAAGAAAGCAAGACAACCACTGTCTTTCTAAAGGGATAAACCACAGGGGTTGTGCTGAGGCAGTGAAGGGCAAAGAGAAGTTACTTAATTTCAGATAGTATCTGTAAGAATATTTCAGAAACCAGTGTATGTTCACCCTTGTGAGCAGTCCCACAATTAACCTGAATTCTCATCAGAAAAACTCACAAGCTCCCACTGTTTGCCTTTTTAAACTTGGGAAAGAAATCAATGTCTATAGATAAAGAAGATTCACTTGGTGTATATTTAACCATGAAGTGATGTAACTGGTTGGCTTTAATCTTAAGTTTAGCTGGTGTGGGGAGGGAACTGACACCTGTTGAAACAGTAAATGGAGTAGTAGCATCCATAAACCAGGACAGCCTCCCAGTTCTAACTACAAACTGGATGCAGGAAATATGATAAATACAGCTGATACCAAACGGTTGCGAGACTGATATTCCTTCATTTCCAGATGCTCTAATTTTCCTCATTCTGTTTTAACAATCCACTTTTATAATCAGGTCATAAAGGGAGGGCTGTAGCTGGCCTGTTCTGAACACAGCATCACAGGTGTTGTCTGGGGATATTTTCCCTAGTACTGGTGATAACAGCTGAATATGAATGTCTCGTGGCTCTATTTGCTACTAGTTTACATTGCTTAGTTGGCTCCCAAGCATGCTTATTTTACTTGAGCAATAATTTACATTCACATCTTACCTGTCAGAATCGTAGGATAGGATACCCGTGAAATACTCATACTTGTATGTTAAAACCGTAGTATAATGATTTAGACCAAAGTAGTCATATGTGCCTTTAATTCTTTGCTTTTCACTCTCAGTAAATTCTGGAAGTCTGCAGCAGAAAACAGAAAGGCATAAATCCATCAAAATGCAGTAAGCACAAGTGAAGGTACCGTGCTCTTTCCAGGGGAATATAGGAAAAACCTCAGCAATTTGTTATTAAAGCACAGACGGGGTAAAAAACAAGCTTTCCTTTCCTTGTATGTGTCTAAAAAGAGAGAGAAAAAAGGAAAAATATTCTTAGCAGAACACTAGGAATGCGATAGATTTAAAAGTGATTAATTGGAATGACAAATAAATATAATTCAGAGGTGCCAGTGAGTTCTCTGTGCTTGACTTCAGTACATCACTTTAAGAACAATTAAAATATATTTGCCCTGGGCAGGCACAGCACTACATCTAGTGCCTAACCTGTATTATATCACTCTGAACTGCCAACATGCTACCCCCAAGGTGGAAGCCTGGAGAAACATCTATTACACTAGCAAACTTAATATGCAAGGAAGGTAAAGGGAGAGGAGAAAAAAAAAACAAGCAGTATTTTTTCTCTGAGACCTCACTAAGATTTTTATAGTACCATTTCAACAACATTCTTGCTACTTAACAGATTATCAGGAAAGCAGGTTTTAGCAAGTAGAAGAAAAGCAAGCACGTGCCTGCGCTCTTACCGGGAGCTGCTCAGACCCTGGGCCAGGCTGCGTTCCCGAATCCTCGTTTTCATCACTTCATTATAATCACCGTTTTTGAAGATGGGATGAGCAAACCAACCTATAACAAACTAACCCAGGAAGTGAGGGAGTAGGATAAATTGTTTTAAATCAAGAGTGTTAACTGCTCCTCCCCATAGGCTGCTTTATATGTAGTAGCTGGCTCTAGAATGAGCAGAGACAGGAACGCCTATATTATGGCAGAATATTTAAGGAGCAGCCTGAAGAGCTGTGATCAGGTTCTTCCCTACCTGCAAGTACTGTCTGGCAGCATCATAATCTTCCTGTTTGTATGGGTTCCTTGGTTCAGCCCATTCACTGTTGATTGTGATGGAGATCAGCCCTCCTTGTTTCTCACGGTAAGTGTCGTTGTAGAGGTGCCAGGCTTCTGCATGGGCCTTGATTAGGTTGTGCCCCACCACGTAGGGGGCTCGCCCAGGTCTAACGGAGATACCTGCAGGGACAGCACTGGCACTGCAGCAGCATTCCTGGCTCTCACCTGCTTCTTCCCAGCTTAATGTGACACCCAGGACACGCAGAGCTGCCCACCAGTAAATGACCAAGCATGTAGTGCCTGGTGCCCTGCAGCCCAGCCATGGGCTGAGATGCACACGGCAGCAGGTTGCTGAAGGCACAGCTGTCCTGGACAGGCTGTACAGAACCCACATCACGCTCTGCCCATGCTCTGCTGCCAGCACAGAGAGCAGAAAGCTGTGTTCAGAACAGCTCCCACCCCTCCCCTTCTCAAAAGTTGTGCTCACCTGGAGCAGCTGTGCCAAAGCCATAGCCAAGGTACGCAGTGTTGTAGGGTTCATTCAGGGTTATCCAAAATTTCACTTTGTCTCCCAGTCTCTGGAAAATGAGCTCAGCATATTCCTTAAACCTCTGAACTATGGTATCATTCTCCCACCCGCCAACGTCCTGCAGCGCCTGCGGGAGGTCCCAGTGATAGAGAGTGACCTGCGGGGAAGGACAATGACAGAAAGGACTCAGCCAGCCATTCATTCACTTTCAGAACGAAGAACAGAACAGCCTTGTCTGCAGGCATAAGCACAGCTCCATCTGCAGTTTTCTAACAGGCACATACTGATCTGCAGTAATCCAAGTGCCCTCTGCCCCATAGTGGTTTGAAGGCATTGTGATCACTCACACACTCAGGTAAATGCCACTTGGCCAGTGTTCCAGTTCCTTTAGTACACGGGGAAATGACTCAAACTCTATGGCCTGCCCGGTGGTCTAGATGAATCTTTCACCTTCAGTCTTACCAAAACCCACAATAATTGCACAACAGCAAGAATTCCAGTCAGACAAGAACTGCTGCAGCTACACAGATTCTCAGATGAAATACAGTCCAGTACAACACCTGTTCTTAAGGGGGCCTGAACCCCTTGGGAACTGGTAAGGACAAAGAGGTTCCCAGTAGAAATCCAAACATAGGAACCACACGGGTAAATCTGAAACTGGGAACTGATCTTTCAACATCAGGATAATTCTCAGTTCCTGCACTCTGTTGGATTTCCAGTCCATTTCTACAGTTACCTGAGGCGTAATATTAGCTGCCAGAAGAGCATCAATCAGCCTTTCGTAGTAGTTCAATCCCACTTCGTTGACGTATCTGGTGGTCCCATCTGGGAGAACACGGGACCAGGAGATTGAAAAGCGGTAGTGAGACACCTTGAGGCGTCTCAGCATTTCCACATCCTCCTCGATCTTGTGGTAGCTGTCACAAGCTACATCTCCATTGTCATCATTGCTGATTTTCAAGGGAGTGTGAGCAAATTTGTCCCAAATGCTGAGCCCTTTCCCATCTGCTCTCCACGCTCCCTCGATCTGTAAATGAAGATGGAGGACAGAAGGGAGAAATGATTATTAAACTCCAAATTCACATGTTGGTCTAGGAAAGAATTCTGTCCGTCCGTCTTTGTGGCACCACGTAACATTTTGACTTATCAGCTAAAGCCTTAAAACAGTAACATTTTTGTTGTACTAAACTATTACTGTCTCTTGGGCCACAGGCATAGAAGCATTAGCAAAGTACAACGTCAGAGGAAAGGTATTATTTCCCTTCAACCTGCTGCTCAGTGCTTGCTTCCCCTTGTGAAATCCATGCTGATGCCTCAATTTCTGTCATACAACCATGCCATTATAAGGGAAAAACTTAAATATCTTAAAGGCAGTTGTTACAGTAACCCTCAGTTACCACAAAACCTAATGTTATAAAAGCTGTAAGGTGTCTTATCCAAAGCAAATCAACTGTCCACAAATGTTTGAAGAGTCAGTCTTTGTTTCCTAACCTGATATGCAGCTGTTGCTACACTCCAACAAAAGTTCTTTGGAAACTCCCCATATAAAAATTCATCTTCTTTTGGCAGTGGGATGCCATTATTGCGAATGATTTCCGCATAGTACACAGCTGAGCGCTTTGGGGTTCTCGGCCTGTTGGGATCATCAAAATCAACCTGGTGCAATCCAAATCTCGGCTCATAACCATTCAACCATTCAAAGGAATCCATTAAAGACCACGCATTGTATCCCCTCAGATTAACACCGTCCAGATTGTAAGCTGGAAGACCAGAAACAGTGAGAGAACATCAGTGATGTTTCACGCATTATGAGGAATTCACTTGAAACACACACACACACACACACACTTCCGGCTTCACCAAGCTAGCCCTGGACAAGAAAGACGATGAGAGATTTCACATCTGGAGGATACGGAATACAAACGGCCACACAAAGGAGATAATAAAAAAAATCCCACAGTGTATTGCACTCAGAATATTTAAAGAGCAGCAACAGATGCTTTTAAAAACTATGCCTCGGAGGAAAATAGTAAAGGGGAATCTAGAGGGGAGATATACAACACAAAACAAAAGCAAACATCTGTACCTTTCAAAGCTTCATCAATGTATGTCTTGTAGTAAAGTATCCTGGTATTGTCATCAACATCCGATTCGGTCTTTATCCCCACTCCATTCTCAATGATATACATCGGGGGATTCCCATACTCTTCTTTGACCCAGTTCAGCAGCCTCCTCAGCCCCCAGGCCACAGCCCGATGGGCAGTGAGAGCCGACGTAGGCCAGGAACTGTCAACATCTGTTGATACTTCCTGGTCATACTCATAAGAGGAGGGATTCAGACGGGTTGTTGCATGGGTTACAAGTTTGGTAGTGTAGGTGTTGAAACAGAAAACATCCGCTGTGCCCCTGATGTATTCACGCTCTTCGGCTGTGAAAACCGGCAGGCGGGACGATGGCAGGTTTTGCAGCTCACTCCTGTTCCCAACTTTCCATTTCATGACCTCAGGGTAGTCCCCGTTTTTGAAAACAGGATGTGCAAACCACCCCACCAAAAACTGCATGTACCTGTCTGCAGCTTCTATGTCCCTGGGGTTGCTTGGTGTCTTCGGCTCAACCCAATCAATATTTAGACACAGAGAAATGACCCCTCCCTGACTCGCTCTGTATTTGTCATCGTATGTGTGGTAGACTCTGGCATGAGCTTTCAGTAACGTGTGTGCCACCTCGTAGGGAGCACTACCAGGATTATTGACATTAGGTGGAAATTCCCCCGTCCCATAGCTAACCCAGGCAGTGACTTGGGGTTCATTGAACGTGAGCCAGAACTTGACCCTGTCCCCAAAGGTCTGGAAACAGAAGTCTGCAAAACTGTCAAACAGTTCAATCAGCTCGCTGTTCTCCCAGCCACCGATGTCCTGGAGGGCTTGTGGCAGGTCCCAGTGGTACAGGGTGACGATTGGAGTGATGTTGTTTGCAAGCAGTCCATCAATGAGACGGTTATAGTAATCAACCCCATGGCTGTTTATTGAATTGTTCCTTCCGTTGGGGAAAATTCGAGGCCAGGACAGAGAAAAACGATAGTTCTTCACCCCTAAGGCTCGCAGCAGGTAAATATCTTCCTCTACCTTGTTGTAGCTGTTACAAGCTGTATCTCCAGTGTCATTGTTTTTTATGTTTCCTGGTACATGGGTGAAGTTATCCCAAACGCTGGGTCCTTTGCCATCCGCATCCCAACCTCCCTCTATCTGGTATGCAGAAGAAGACACACCCCATGAAAAGTCCTCTGGGAACGTCCCATAAAAGTACATGTCCCTTTCAAAGTCTGTTTGAGATGAAAACTTCTGCCAGACAACCTTTGAGTCGGAGGGGACTTGTGATGCTGGTAGACTCGACAACTTTGATGGCCTGGGTAGGACAGACAACACTGATGCAGAACTTCTGTATGAAACTCTGGATGGGAAACCATTATTTTCAATAACACTGGAATAGAAGTAAGCAGATGCCTTGGGAGTCCTCGGTCTGTTGCTATCTTCAAAATTCACATGATGCAGGCCAAACTTCAGGCTGTAGCCCTCTGGGCCTTCAAAGCCATCAACCAGAGATCGAGCAGTGTATGACTGAACATCAACTGCGTCTAGTTTCACCGCTGTCATAGAAACAGAACAAGGCTGTGTTAGTCACTTCAGCATTTTCTGAATGCAGCACAGCACTACAGCTGAGGGCAACAACAGGGTGACAGCCAAACATCTACGAACTGTATTTAGGGAAAAGAAAAACAATTAGAACATTTGGCAAGAAGAGCCCTGATCACTATATTAGGAGCTGGTCAAACACTTAGTGATAAAAACACATCAGAAAATAAGTATTTGAGTAAACCCACTGGTGCCACAGATATCCCCTTCCCTATGTTCTAGTCTTCAAGCTCATCAGCTTAGGTGTACAGTGCTCTTTTATATTTACCACTATAGTTAAACTGAAATATTATAAGTATGTAGTACTTGTCTAGCTTCCCTGGGCACAGAAGAATTTACTTTTGCAGAACACAGCGTTCAGCACCATCAAAGACAAGTCTAGCATCCTTCCTCATACTGCCTACAGTACAGCAGTATCTCTTATTCCAGAAAAGTTCACTTTCCATATGCAGTTCATCTTCCTTACTTCTCCAGGGGAAGAAGAGCAATGCTAAATACTGTTCTCTGCAGCTCTTCTATCAGCATTTTGAGAACTAGGTCAACAGGATCAAAAGCTGCACAGTGATCACCAACACAGTTAATACGTTATACTCAAAATGAGGAAATTTTTGTGATGCTATTGTATCTGAAGAAAGCATCAGTAAAATCTCTATTTGAAATCCCAAATCTCTATATTTGCCTAGGACTTCAGTCACCAGTATTATTTTTTGTTAAACTGATGTACAGTTTGCAAAGATAAAGGCATACTTTGAATCTTACTCAAGATAATCGAGACACAAATATCTCCCTAAAAATTCTAACCTGCAATGGCACAGGATGCTATCAGTTAGATCTACTGAATCGGTCAAGACATCATTCAGTCCCACCTATGAGATCTCTGTGGGTAAGAGCCTGCCTGTAGCTAAATTTTCTTCAGAGGTGCTGTAAGTAAACACTGTTTTCACTGAGAAACTGGCTTCAGGATATATCTGTACCTATGAAAAACCCCTTCCAGTAGTTAGTCAGAATGGAGAGCTCCATATCTGGTCACCAGAAAGGCTGTAATTTATGACACTACATACACAAGAGGCAGCCCACCTCATGTTACTATACAAATGGTGATGTTTTAAAGCTAATCACTGTGGAAGCAACAAAATAACTAGCTGCCATTATTTTAACTAAAAAAAAAAGAAATCCATACCTTTTAGAGCCTCATTGATGTACTGGCGGAAATAATTCACTCGCAGAGTGTCGTTAATAAGATCCCCTACAGCTTCTGTTGGCACACCATTTCCTGCTATGTAAATTGGGACCTTTGTCCCTGTATATTCCTGGGACACAAAATTCAGCAGCCTTCTTAATCCCCACGGGACCACGTGGATTGAAGAAGAGGCAGTCTTTGGCCAAGAAGGATCTACATGCAGAGAGAAGTTCCCGATGCTTTCGTATCCTGGTGTGCAGGTATCATTAGCTGTGGCACTAACCAGGTGGGAAGTGTAATGAGAAAGGCCAAAAAAATCTGCTGTTCCTTTCACCCAGGTTTTCTCCTCCTCCGTAAACACAGGCAGCTGTGCAACTGTTGTGGAGCACTGGTGATTTACTTCCTGGATCTGAGCCTTCAGGATATCTGGGTAATCACCGTTAACAAACACAGGGTGAGCAAACCAGCCAAGTATGAACTGCAGATACCTCTCTGATGCCTCCACGTCCTCAGAGTTGGCTGGAGTCATGGGTTCGGCCCAATCCGAGTTCAGCACCAGCCCAACCTTCCCCTGTTGCTGAGAACGGTATCTGTCATTATACAGGTGCCAGACCTTAGCGTGAGCCTTGAGAATGGTGTGAGCCACCTGGGGGCAGAAAGCAGAGGAATATGTGTCTCACTGCTTTGCACAGCATTGCATTAACACTGCCTGGTGAGAAAGACATCTCCATGTGAAACAAAAAGCCTTGACAAAGCAATCCCAGCTAGAGTAGAGCAGGGTTTGGATTAAGTATAAGAATCTGGCTGATTTCATAACAGAAAATAAAACATAGCATTCATTAACTAACACATTTTCTTGGAAGCATCTTAAGTCTAGCAAGCAAATTGTCTCAGGTACCTTATTAGACTTAAACATAATTAAAATGTGCAGAATCAGGAACACAACAATGGCAGCTGTAGGATCCTATGTCCCTACCTTGTAAGATGCTATTCCTGGATCAGTGATTCCTGGAGGATGCTCTCCGGTGCCATAACCAGCATAGCTGATAACCCAAGGCTCGTGAAACGTAACCCAAAACTTGACCCGATCCCCAAAAGTGGCAAAGCAGAAGTCCGCATAGTTTGCAAAAGCATCTATGATACTGTCATTCTGCCAGCCACCAAGAACCTGAAGAGCCTGAGGGAGGTCCCAGTGGAAAAGAGTCACCATGGGCTCAATGTTAGCCTCTAGCAGCCTGTCAATTAATTGGTTATAATAATCCACACCCTTGAAGCCGATGGTCTCGTTGGTGCCAGCAGGGAAAATTCTAGGCCAGGATATTGAAAATTTATACAGTTGGGAATGAAGGCCTCTAAGCAAGTAAACATCATAGTTGGTTTTACGGTAGCTGTCACATGCCACATCTGTTGTTTGGTTCATGTAGACATGACCTTCGTGCCCAAACTGATCCCAGATGCTCTCTCCTTTCCCATCCTCTGCCCAGGCTCCTTCAATATTAAAGGCACCCGTGGATGTGCCCCACAGGAAACCACTTGGGAAAACGTCTTGCAGGAAAGAATCCCTCTCCAATTCAGTCTGGTTAACAAACATTTCCCAAACTGTTTGATAGGAGGAGCGAGGGGCAACAGCAGCAACTGGATTCTCTTGAGGAGTATATGTTTTGCTGAAAATAGAATAAAAAGGAGTTACAACCTCAAGGTGGATGCCAGTGCCACAGAACTTGCAGTCAAGGAGGATAAATGAATTGTTTGCTTCTCATTCAGCTCACGTATGCCAGTGAGGGAACAGCCCCTCTGTCATCCATCAACCCCAAATCCTGCCATCCAGCTGGCAGATGAACTGCAGAGCACCTCGAGTGCTACGTATCTCAAGCATTTCTCAGCAAACAGATTTTCAAAATTCATTGCAACTAGGTCAAAGACACAAACAAAATCCTTGCAGTGTGCAGCAATTTCACATGCTCACAAGTTTTCACAGGATAAAACCAATCAATCACTCCTGCTTCACTATTCCTTAACTTCTTTCTGTACCATGACATTCTTTACAACACTCTAAGCACAACTAGCTTATCACATAGGATAGATGTTATTTTATGTTTTTAAATATGTATATACACTATATAGATGAAAAAAGAACAGTAGGCTTGGAAAATGTACCTGCTACTACTAGCTTGAAGGTGCAATCTGGGTAATTAGGGATAAAAGAAAGACTTTTCCTGTAATAGCAGGATAGAAGATTGCCTGTAACAGCAAGAAACTGCACTCAGCAGAAGGACATTCCTGTCCATTCCTCTGAGTAACTAACAGCTGATTTTACCACTAGAACTGTCTTATGTCTACCGAGCATATTTCTTTCTAAAGGACATCAGTTTATTACAGTATCTGATTTAATGGAGAAAAACTGTACCTTAAAATATGAGAAGAAAAATCTAATAATTCATTCACATCGTATCCAATTGTACGTGCCTTTCCTTTATTAATAGCTGAAAATGAACAATAAATGATGGGTTTAGTCACAAATTAAATGCCACACACTGTATGACATTACTTGCATGTACAATTACAACTTTAGAAACAAGCCTTTTTTTATTTTCTTTCAAATAACTAACGGCTATTTTTTCCTCAAATTCAATATGCCGTTATTTTCCAAGAGGAATATGAAAAAAAAAAACCTCAAAACCCTGCAAGATTTACTTTTTTTTAAATCTAATAGCAGTGGTCTGGAGAAGACAATTCTATGATTTCCCATTCAGAGCCCAGCTACAGAATACCTCAAAATATGTTACTTACAAGTGACAATGGCAGCTACTGATATGAATGGATTCTCTTCCAAGGAATCACAACCAAGGAACTTCAGACTAAAAAGCAGTATCTCTGTGTCCTTCCAGACATTCTGCAAAACAAGAATTCAAACAGAGATTTGTATTTTTAAAAATATTTACTGGTTTTCCAAAGATGATGTGTGGGAAGTTTCCACTTCTTGCTCTACACTTCTGGGCAGGCCATCTCTTTCCGATTTGTAAGGAAAAAGCGTCCTGCCATAGATACATGAAGCAAAGAGTTAAGAAAGAGCCTGGCATACTCCTTTTCAGGCTGGTATTGCCTATGCTACATGATCTTGAGCAAGCCATATAAGCTCTGTGCTCATCTCTGCAGGCACACAGACCTAACTTCTGAAGGACTTAATGACGGTGACTTCATCATCTGTTACTTCAAATTAATAATGAGAGAACTTCTCTAAGTTACCTTTTTGCAAGACAAGCTGTTACAGATGGTGTACAAAGTTCAGTAGAATTATAAGAACAACGATGGATTTATTCTATCTGCTCTATTCTATCACTAGAATTTTAATTCCACATCCATGAAAATCAGTGTTCATTTTCACAGCGTGCATAATGTTACCTGCAATTCACTCATTTTCATGTAGAAATCTGTTTCATTTCCACACCAGTACTGAAGGCTGAGAGACAGGAAGTCTACTGAATTCTGGAAACAAGAAAGGAAAAAAAAAACATCCTATAGGAAACTTATTTTCTTGCAGGCATTCTGTTCAAAACACATGAAGTTGCTAAATGTTTGATATAGTCATGCTGGAGTAAGAAGCCAAACTGCTACATGGAATCCTGAACAGTACAATGAGTGCAAACTGCATCTTCTCACGCAGCATTCATTTTGTCTCTTCCCTTCTAAACAAAGCTAAATTTTAGGAGCACTAGAGTTAAAAAAAAAAAAAAAAAAACACTGTAAGAATATGTTATGCATTTAACATTCCTGATATACATTTGATTATTTAAATTAGTAAGACTGAAGAGTCTCTGATTAATAGATAGAGAAACCTTTGTCACCATATGACTCAGGGAAGCCGTATCAATAATCTTTTGGGGAAAGTTCACTCTGGAAATCTTTAGTCACTGCACACTACAAATGTTACTTTGCTAAAAGTCATCAAGTTCGAAGGAACAGATAGCATTATATTATTAAACTGGTTGCTGAAGCTGGGATTAAACAAACAAACTGATAAGGCTTCTATTTATTTTTCGGTCCAAGAGTTTTTTCTAGTTTGGTTGGCTCATTTAGCACATCTTTCCTCCTCCTACAAACCACACCTAGCTTACATCCTTGAAATGTCACACCTGCATCATTATTCGTCCCACTGTTACATTTTGAAGGACTGTGAACATGAACCTAACACCTTCATTGTTATTTGTTCACTACACCCCACACTGACATGCTCTAGGTGAAAAGAACAAGAGGTTTGGTCTTTAAAGAAGGGCAGGCATCACCTTTGTAGAGGTCAGGTTCTGTTCATGTTGTGCAGTCCCTGTACTAAACCACTTTTAGCATAGTTCAGGCTGTGCTTTAACATGTTAACTAGATTTTTTTTTTTTAAATAACAGTTATTTAAACTAAAGTTTATCTTCCTTTGGTTGCATATTAAATAGACCTGGAAATAAAATAACAATGGGAAAAATTTTTGCAGACACCTTGTAATTTAAGCATGCATATAATTGGCAATTTTAGCAATATGAGAGAAAATGAGTCTCTGTGTTTTTAAATCAATACTTACTAACCAAGAAGGGATGTTGAAGTAATTGTTAAAAATCAGAGAGCTTCACATAATTGAGATAATCAAACAATTGAGATAATAAAACATACCACCTTGGCCAAGTTGCTAACATCTTAACTTGCAATAGGTCACTTGATCCTCTGCATAAAAACCAAGTGAAACAAAATCAAATTTAAATTGGAAATAATTTGCATTAAGGTGTTACCTGAAGAGAAACTGAAAGCAATTCTGATGAGGTGCTATCCAAAATTTGATCCATTCCTAAAGCAATGGACAGCTTTCCACCTTGGAAAACAAAACAAAAGCACAATCTAAAAGTAGTGTAGTAAATGCAAATGGAAAGAAATACATCAGTGCACTGTAGATATTTTAAAATCAAGTAAGACTGATATAATTTTAAAGCATTTTTTACTGATCAAGATATTTTATCTTAAAAGTAACTGTCCTGCATCATGAACGTTTTATTCTTTGTTTTCTTTTTATCTCGTTAGTACATTTCACTTTGATTAAATTAGAAATGCCATTTTAAACCACGGTCAGTCTTGTTTCAGTGGATTTTGTAAATACATGTTCAAAGTTGTCCATCTTTGGGTAAAAAGCTGGTAATTAAATTGGACCAGAGTCTTCAGATCTGGACTTCTAAATACTTGTTCCTTGGGAATACAAAATATCTTAATGAAAAAGCCAACTCCCATCATACTGAAGATAGATAGCCACTTCACTGCATGGCACAATTTTCCCCTCCTTAAAATGGAATGTTGGCAATTGCAATTTCAATTATCAGTGACATGGAAGTACATAATAAAGCTTTGGAAATGAGATGATTAATTAAAAATTATGGGTTTTTCCTAGACAACACATTTAAGGTTTGATATATAATCAGTACGAGACTACTGTTATTCCAGGGCACCAACTGGTTTTTATAAGAACCCTCAACAAGCACATAGATGAGTCCTTAGAGGAAAAGCAAATACAAATATGGTAACATCTGTTTTTAAAGCCCTAGTTTCTGCTGCTGAAATTAACCTGAGGATTCTTAATGTTTCCTTGATGCTTAAAAAGAATATATGTAAAAAAACCACAGAGATACATGTCTATGTTATACCCATAAAAACGTCATCACCAGCAATTGAAAAACTATTATCAAAATAACATGCTTCAAGAAATCTGTTACTCAAATATTTCTACATAATTTTGAGAGCATTGCTAACAGATTTACAGAGACCACATGTAACAAACTATGAGAAAAATTGTTTATACAAAAATCCTTCCCCCTATTCTTACCTGACACAGCATATTTCTCATGGTAAACACTGTAAGCTCTTTCATGAGCAGCAGCCAGGGCCTGGACACGGAGCTGGGGGTCACTGTAAGGCAGGCTTTCCAGGAGCTCAGGCAGGTCGCTGAAGGTGAGCCACATATCAACCAGGCCCCCAAAAACATAGAAACTGAACTCTGCATAGTCCACAAAAAGATCAGCAAAAGTGCTCGCCCTCCTGCCTACAGCCACGCTGTCAGGAACAGCTCTGTGATGGAGAACTACCACTGGCCTGAGGTCTGCAGCAACCAGCGTTCTGAGCAGCTCCTGGTAGCACTGCACTTGAGCTTCATCTGGCTTCTTGGCATCCCCATCAGGCAGAATGTGTGCCCACTGTAGGAAGACTTTGTAATGTGTTACCCCAATCTCACGAAGGTGGGAGAAATATTGGGGCAGCTGGGAAATGGCAGTATCTTGCTGACAGAAGTCATCACGGGCTTCAGACACAGCAGGGTCCAAAGCTTCTTTGGGTAGAACATGGCTCTGCAAATGCAATCTGTGTGCTAATGTGGTAGGCAGAGGTCCAGCAATGACAGCAAAATTCTGAACTAATTCCTCATCTATCCCAAAGCTAGTAGAGACTAACAAGAAAAAGACAACTGTCTTACAAACCAGCTCCATTTCTGGACCTGGCTCAGAAACACTGTGTCCACACTATTTATATTATAGTAGGAGTAATATTTAACTGCAATTATCTGTTATGCAGATAAAGCGTTCCCAGAACGAACTGACACTCAAACGATAACAAATCAGAACTTTCAATTGATAGATGAACGAATGAATAAATGTTCTGGATGCAGAAGGTAAAAAAAAAGCAGAAGCATCTGCTTGGCTGGGGTTGGGTGACTCCAGTACCTCAGGTGAGGAGAAAGGTGAGGAGGCACATTAGTGCTATAATTCTTAGGTACAAGAAGGCAATCTGAGAAGGCAGCATCTTACCTCTGTTTGGAAAGGTGGTTGTTACATGAATTCAAGCAGCAGTAACATTGCGTGTCCCCATGCTAATAACAATATTATTTTATTGCTTTCCAAAGTACTCTTTCCTTCAGCCTTGAGAATACTTTATCTCTCAGCAGGGTGAGCACATAGAGGTCTCTTACCCAAATTGCTGCAACGAGGAGATAAATTTATTGTTCTACATGCAAATACAGCAAAACTGAAGAGATTGTATTATTAAGATTGTATTATTGAGAACTGCCATCTGTGCTACCCAAACGCAGAACATGTTTAAATCAACTACACAAAATTCGACTTAACTATATTGAAACTATACTGAAAAGCCAGTTCTGACTTCATCTCTCTTAAAAGCTAGTTTTTGTCTGAAACATAGGTAGAGGTATCTGGGAAATCTATTGCTCTGTCAAGAAATATTTTCATTATTATTTAAATTAGAGTAGAAACTGTCTCTAAACTTTTGCTTCTAGTCACAGCAGACAACCACCTGCTTACATAAAGCCTGTAACCTGTGTACTTGGACCATGTTTGATGCTCAGCTGACTATTTTATATTTTTAGGGAGCCTTAAAAAACTTGCTGGAACACTGTGCTTGCTGTTTTGAGGATGTAAGTACTCTTTCCCAACCAAGCTTCAGGATTTAACAAGATTGAGCAGGAACTTTATATATAGCACCACCTGCTGTTAATTTGTCAGTACAGCAGTGTTAACTCCAGAAAGAGATCCCTCCACTGTAAGATGCATACATGTAGGGAAAGAGGAAGTATAAAAAAAAAACCACTTCCTCCTTACTAAAAGGGAGGGAGGAAAGAGAGAACATAGAATTAAGACCAAATATCTCTCTGTCCTTATTTTCAAAGTACGTTATTAACAATAAAGAAAATTGTTGCTGCAGGTGGGCAGTTGTTTTTATTAAAATGCAGCTTTTAACAAGATGTAGTTTATGGGAAAAAATAGTAGCAGAGAAATGTTACTGCAAGTAGTGCCCAATGACAGCATAGTTTACAATATTTATGAATCTATTAATTCCATGAATCTAACAGTTTATATAAATGTTTAAATGTATGCTTAGTCAGACTAAGGCACATCTGGACTGCAATTATTTATCTCTGCAGACAACAAAGAGAAGTAGGAATACATGTCAGAGGTGTTCTGCACTGCCCTACAGAAGAACCTATGACTCTGTATCAATTTAGTAAAGAATCGTGCAGTGGTCCTTTCTAACTTCAACTTTTCTACGATTCTCATTTGGATACTATTGCTTTTCTTTTCACTTTTTCATAATTAGCAGCTAAACTACCCTGTTGAAATACTAGATGTTCATGCAACCCAAGTACAAAACAACTCCTAAACCTTCACATTTGATCTCTACTAGAAACACACACAAAGTAAATCTTTCTCAGAATTGGCACTGGTATGACAGGGAGTTTCTACAAGTCTCTGTTGGGTCTCAGTTGTCACAAACAGCTTCCCCAATTCCTTGATTCCCTGCTTGGCTTCATATGTCATTCCTAGTTCTATCTGTTCCATTTCTGGGCTTTTTAAAGTTCAGGAGAAACTGAGTCTAATAGAGCTGGCTGCAGAAAGAAAATAGTATAACTAGTTTTCAAGTATTATTCTATCACACAATAGCATAGCACCTATACAATCTACTTAATGGCTGTAAATGAACAAGGCCAATTTAATCACTAATTAAAATCAGTTCAGGTTCGGAAGATTCATATATTTAAGTGAACAAGCATTCAGTTCAGTAGGATTGAATTGAAATTGCAATAAAAATTACTCAGGACTGTGTATAAAAATAAATTACTAATCAAATACGAACAAATACAAAAGGAATTCCAAAAACTGTATGCATCACCTTCAGCACAGCTCAAAGAATTCCTGATGAAGAAATTCTGCAGCAACATGTGGAATGCTATTAACTGGACACATCATGGAGAGGAATAAGATGATCCTTATTCTCAGCATGTGCAGGATGGTGCTCTGGAAAAAGAGACTAAGGCATTAATCCCAGACATTAAAGTTGCACATTTGAAAAAGTATTTACCCCCTAAAAGTGCATTAGGGGTAGTATCCTGTTCCCTTGGATTGACAGCATTGTTCCCAAAACCTGTTAGCATTCACACTGGAGTTTGTTACTTCCTTATTCCCCAGGACTTGAAGCACAGATGAGACAAAGGTCACAAAATCAACTTAGAATCCTTTCTATAAACTCAAATTCTGTTCTCATCTGGTACAATATTGAGCTGTTAACAAATTCCTAGGACCAAAAGGGTTATTCTTGGCCTTACAATAACACCCCAAGAAACCCAAATGTTGACTGTAGCTTTTGACATTCTAAAAAGATCTACGAAGAAAAAGAAAAAGGGTTTATTAAAAGATATTAATGCTGAAAAAATTTGGCCAATATCCATATGCCCTAGTTTGAAAAGTCAATTTTCAAAGAATGACAAAATTCATTGTTCTAATGTGCAAAAACTTAAGATAAGCTGTAAATTCAGATTTTCTAGACATTTTTATCTTTTTAAACAAATGTAAATACACATATTGTCACTCTTAAATTACAGTTTGATCACATTACAAACTATTAATGGAAAGGTCACATACAAAAATCCCTCCCTATGCTGTCCTGACACCTCCCTAGGGAAGACTGTGCCCATGGCAAGAAAGTCTTGTAATGTATGGGAGAGGTATGGGGACAGTTGGGAAATCACAAGACCTTGCTGACACAAGTCATCATGGGCTTCACAGAGGGCCCAGAGCTTCTTTGGGTAGGATGCGGTTCTGCAGATGCAATCTGTGTACTCACTAAAGTGAGGTCCAGCAATGGCAGATAAGTTCTGAGCTAATTCCCCATCTCTCCCAAAGCTAGTACAGCCTAACAAGAGAATAATAGCTGTTTACAAACAAGCTCCATTTCTGGAGCAGTTAGAAGCAGTAGTATGGTATTCTTTGAGCTTTTACACATCTTTCATAGGTCCTGGTATCAGGTTGGTAAGAATTAAAAATATTTGAATATTTGCCTTCTAAAATAATGTAACAATCCCATACTGTACAGCACATAACTGAGACCAATACAAATTTAAGGAAAATTTTCTTATACAACCATCTATAAACAAATTTACTAATGCACTCTTACAAACCCCTCACAAATGATGGCACTGTTCAAGTCACTTACGAGTCAAGACATTCCTCAAGCTGGGAGGGTTTTGCCATCCTGACCTAAAAGTCTTGCTTTGGGCTCAAGTTATTTTTAATTTTCTGTTCTATATGTGCAACAGGAACATACACAGCTTTATTACATCTAAAATGAAAGAGAAGTCATCAGAGTTTTTCATATAAAACAGCATCCATTATCCAAGAAATTTAATCTTTGTTAAAATACAAAATATTTAGATCACTAATTTTTCCGTATCAAAGCATAAAGAAAATAACCCCACAACGTAGCGACAACAAATCCACCCCCAAACATTTAATGATCTTTTATTTACGTTAGTAAGAAAAGCAATAAAAGCCCATAGCATAAAAAGTCTACCAAATACAATAAAACAACAATGAATATAAGAAGAAACTTCCTCTCATTTAAAACAGAAGTGCCTGCTTAGTTTGACACTGAAAAGAATTACTGCACTAGTCTCCTCTGTGTCTGGGTGATGATGGTGAAACCCAGAAGTAATAATTAACTAACAGACATCATTACTTTAAAAACTTTCCAGGTATGCTCAGTGTGAATGATCAACCATACATCACTAATTGCACATTGGAGCATTCCAAAGTAAAGCACTGATACAAATTTGTTAGTTATACAGCAACCATTGCAAGAATGCAGAAAGAATGCACTTTCCAACATGTCACTAGACAGTTCTACAGTCCAGTTCTCAACCCTTAGTCCTCCAGCATATAGTTGGGATTGACAACCAGGTATGGATCTTCATCAAAAGTCTCCTCTTCTTTGGAACCCCTCAGGCCTGACTGGGTCAGTTCGATCAGAATGTGGTCCTGCAACAGAAAAAAATTTATTCCAACATGAACAGAAAGGATTGTTTGTCCTTTTTAAAACGACAACTCCTTTTCCTACCAGTAGCAACTCTTACTGATGAATTATTTAACCCTTTTACCCATGAATTTGCTCTTTAATAAGCTCCTAATTCCAACAATTACCAATACGTAGCATGGTTTCTGGGAAGGCTTCAGTCTAATGTTTTCATACTTTTAAAATGGAAAATGTTTTTTTTCTTTCAAAAATCCCAAAATGTTAAATTAGTAATTTAATTGCAAATAAACATTTTGATCATAAGAATAAGGAGCTACTTCAGAGCTCTGGGTTATGTAAGGCACAATAACTGAGATGTTCAGCTTATCTTTCTGAATGCCAATGCAATCAAAACCAAAGAAATACAGAAAAACAGCATTTACATGCCTGTAAATAAATAGCAGAAAATAAAACAGCACTTACTAACGCACACTTCTAACTTATTTCAGTGTTTAACTATTTTTAACAAATATTCAACAAGAAAGGCACTTAAAGTGCATCAGTCAATTACATGAAAGCACAAAACACATTTCTCATATTAGGAAATTCTATCAAGAATGAACCACTGCAATATATCTTAAAACCTTTTTTCACTATGCTCACATCATTATACATACATAATGTGTAAGTCGGTGAATGACTTTCTCAATGATCCTCTTTTTGTTTATCAGTTCTTCTTCAGATTCAATTTCAGATTCAATTTCCTTCAGATACCAATTAATAAGTTCACTTTTCTTTAATGATGAATCATCCTCTTCTGCAAATAAAAATCATATTTTAAAAAATCTAATTACAATACCATTCCACATAATTAAAATAAACAGAACAATACTAAGAATATCTCACAGATCATAAAAGACAAGGTTATAATGCTGAAAAGATAAACACACAACAGCCTGTCAAACTTCCTTGCCTTTCTTAAAATAACATTTTTTGTACAAGACTGCTGTATCATGATTTAACTGAAGACAGACTCAGAATTTCAGTTCTTTGCATACATGTGATTCACAAATTAGATGAGCAGCCTAACAAATAAATCAGAATTGTAGCACCTTCCTCTGAGTAAGTACAAAAGACGATCACCATTACAAGAAGATTAAGAATTCATCCTTCCCACGTGTCAGGCGCATTTGTTTCAGTCAAGAGCCAATTCACACATGGTGATGCAGCTCAGTCTGCCAACTTTTCAAGCAAATTCTTACCTTCCTCTGCTTTTCTGAGGTGCAGCACAAGAAGATTAGAAATTCGTCGGTACTCAGAGAAGCCCAGCCTAAGAGAAGCTTTGGGAGCAGCATCCTTGTTCACGTCCTCAGAATGGCCATTGATCCCATTCACAAGACCATTGACCCCAGCTGGAGCTTCTGCTTCACCTGTTTGGATACATGGCCAGGTTTAACTCTGTAGCACCTTCTAACTGTTTAATCATCTGAGCTGCTAAAAAGCCTTGCACTGACCGAACAGGCAGGTGGAGCCCACAAAGAGGCTAAAGTAACAGTTAAGGAGTTAAGATTCTTAGACCTTGTGAGAAGAAAAATAGGTGGGAAATAGAAGAGATGTATACACACAAACAAGGTAAGCTATACTATATATAAGAACTGCAGGTGTGTTTCCCCTTGAAAAGTTCTCTACAAATATTTTACCATTGGCTCCATCTTGGTCTTCTTGATACTCCATTTCCTGCTCATCTTCTTGGTCTAAATTGATGTCAGGTGTCTCAACTCTAATGATGGATTTATTTAAAAGCCTGAAAGCTTCCTTGACGTGTTTTGGATGAACCTGAGGTATGTTTAAAAAAAATGGGCATTAAAACAGGCATAATGGCTCTTCCTCTATTATTTTCTTTCCTCCGTAGCCTCAGAAATTCACCCAGATTGTGACAGTCTTTCTACCCATCTCACCTAATCAATCATAAGCAGCAAAGACCCTACCAGTTACATTACATCTTCCTACAAGTACTCTGTATTCACATAAAGTTATGGAGGGAATAAGCAGCCAGATGGAACTTTCCAGGCTTTATCTATCATGTAAAGACAAGAAATTTTAGTTCATTTCAAAAGAGGATCAGGAGAGCACAAAACATGAAAGATACAGGTTTAAACACAAAGAATATAAAAAAATGTTATAATTAATGAGATTCTCCTATGGAATTGAAAAGCAAAAACTAGAGAAATCTTTTCTAGTTAAATCATACTAAAAACAGCCTGTTTCTTTTTAAGTTGAAAGAATCCAATGGGTGATTTTCTTACACAACCTGTGAGCAGGTTTCTGTCATGTGTCATGTGACCCTAATCAATTCAAAAAACCCTAGTAATTTTCAGTGGAGGCTACATGGATTAACAGTCACACTACAGTTAATGGCCATAATACTACATAGAATTCAACACAGGCTGACAGAGGAGGAACTCACATCACAAATACAGGCCTGACTGGATTCCCTTTGCATGCTCTTATGGAGGTTGAGACACCTCAACAACCCTGGCATTTTAGATTACAGGTCAAAGCAAGTCAAGTCAAGCAGAAATAATAAACTGCCAAGATTAGAAAGTCAGCATCAGCAGTCCTTACTGGTATTAATCAGTGATGGTTCCTCCTCTGTGGAATGATTTGACAGGTAAAAGGCTGAGAGTGCTGATACAACTATCATGCAAGAAAATGCATGTTCTCAACTCAGATCACATGATCTAAGGTGGCTTTTTGTTGTGTTCTGGGTGCTTTTTTTGTTGTTGTTTAGAAAGCAGTGTTCTGGTATACAAATTCAGGCTGAGTACAACCATGTCACAAATGAAAACACAATCACAGCTCTCCTCTTCACTCACAGAGTCTAAATACATAAAATACCTCAGTCAAAACCCAGAACTCCCATGTTTCTATAAACTTCCCTCAGAGACCCAGTACCTCATCACAGCAGTGCATGCGGGCCATAGCTTCAGACAAGCGGATCATGCTTTCCAGCTGCCGCACTGTGATCCTCCAGGATGACTTTGTCACTCCAGAGCCATCACGCTGCCGTAGTCGTTTATACTGCTCCACTATAAAGTCCTCAGACTCTTTAGATATCTTTGTAAGAAGATGGTAAGACAGTTTGCCATGTTAAAAGTATTAAAGTTCACGCTTCTTAAATTACTTCTTAGACTTCTGTACTAGCTACAGCTTTTCTCCAAAATATTCTATTCTATCACACATGCCACATACAAATAGAACTGCAATCACATTAGAACTATTACTGTAGTCATTATTGCAATATAATTATATTATAGTAAATACTTTGACTCATCAATTATTTCACAGGAGATTTTTAATCAATTTTTTTTTTCTACTCCACCAACTTGCTCCTAAGCACAATTCATGGTTGTCTCTACCAGACTGTTCTGCCTGTTTACTTTTCATTCAAAAAACAAACACACACAAGTGTACAAAGCACTAACACCGACTACAGCTTTGCTTACATGCTTTTTAACCTGACTCTATCTGCACACGTACAGATTCATCAGGAAAACAAACTATCCACCACAGTTTTGCAAAACTCTATAAAGGGAGGGTGCCCTCTCATCCCATCTACACTAGAAGAACTTCTAAAAGAAAAACCTAAACCACAGTCCAACAAAAACACTTTTCATATAGAGCACAAAAAATCTGTATTTTGAGCCACTTCCCATGTTCTGCATTTTACCACAGTGAGAGAACAGAACTACCAAGGAACAATACCTTTTTAAAATAAAGAAAAAATACTGTTTGATTAAGCAAGAAATTAATAAAATACAATTATCTCCATGACAGCTGTTAATACCCCACGTCATCAAGGTATGAGATTAAAGACACTGACTATAACCATCTCATTTGAACTATCTGGGGTTTTGGAGTTTGTTGCACCTTTCCTGAGAGATGGCTACACTGTGTTCTTGTACCTGCCTGAAAAAAGCAAGGTGCAGTGAATGATCCTTCAGGCTTTCTCGCACTGAATAATTTACACAAGAAAGTGGAATTACCTTTGGTTTAAACTGTCTTGCAAACAGCAGGTACCTTCTGATATCATCTAACGAATAGACACGATCAACAGATTCTTCTACTCTGGCATGCAGATCCACTATGCGTCTGGCAATGGCATAATCTGTAACCTGGGATATTAGTGCTCTGTTAGACCTCTTTCACAGTAGCAGCCAAATATCAAAACAACAGCTATATTCTTCCTCCCATCCCCTTCCCTTACATTCCTCATGGCTGAGCTGGTCTTCAAAGAAAGACACTCTGCCAGAAGACCCAGGAGAATGGCCTGGAGATTTATAATACAAGGAAATAGAAAAGAATGGATGAAAGGCAGTTCTAGGATTTACAACCTCTTGGCAATCTCCTGGGTTACAAGTTAGCCATATAACAGGCAGAAAGCAGTGCTCTGTGGCGTGGGAACTGCTTACTTTCTTTATAGCCTACTTTATCTGTTTCAATAGTCCCCTCTTAATTACATCATCGCACTGAGCAAAACAGCAGAAAGAACAGTACTGAACCAACACTAATCTCTGTATCTTTTATGTTCCCAAGGCAAATGCCACCCAGACAGGTGGTAGCCATCTTAACCTTACTGACTAGCAGTTTGTAAAAATGACTAACGTTAAGTTTGCAGTTCAAATCATCACAGGATGAAAGGGCAGTATCCTTGTACTCAGCAGAATACATTCAAATTGTATTGTCAGCTTTTAACTTTGCAAAGAAGTAAAGCAGAAGCAAGAGGCTCTCATGAGATAGGCTTCACCTAGAACTGTAGAGGGCCACAGAGGTGGGCAGAAGTCAGAAGCACATTATGTACAAGGGAGCTGTCTGTTCATAGATGTGATGGAAGTAAATTAGTTTTGGAAGTACCAAGTCAAGAAAATAAGCAACTGACATAAACTGAAGTTATGATTAGATATAACTCATATTTTAAGAAAGAACAACAAAAACCCCACGCTGTAGTTGTCAAACACTACCACAGCATCCTAAAGAGGTTGCAGAACGCTCAGAATTCATGAGGTAAAGGTCTTGACCACCTGCTCTTTAAGTATCTGCTCTGAGCAAGAGCTTAGCCTAGAGACCTCCAAAGGTCTTTTCTGATATCAGTTATATTACAGCTGCTCACAGTTACCTCATTACACTCATCCACAAGGATGAAGAAGAGATCAAACCGAGACATGATGGGAGCTGACAGGTTTATGTTCTGTTTCAATGACTTAGACCTGTCATAGCGCCCGCCAACTGGGTTTGCAGCAGCCAAAATAGAGGTCCTGGCATTCAGGGTAGCCTGACAAAGAAACGGAAAGAAAAAAGACATAAATCTGTGACCACTTGCTAAACCATCTCACTGCAACTTGAAGAGGTCAGTGTAACACCTTCTAGAGGGAACTGTAATTAGCATGTTATAACAACGGTTCTTCAGAAGAGTCCAAACTCTTCTAACCAGTCCTTTCTGATCAGCTCCAATATCATACCATTCTGCCCCAGTACAGTTCTATGAACCAGTATTTTAACATCATCACACACCTTCCATCAATACTGAAATTATAAGCCCTCAAAACCGCTATTCAAATCACCCTGCTTTCAAATAGTGCATATGTATAAACAATGCTACAAACAAACCTGTATCATTTTAGGGTTACTTCAAGGGTTAGGATTTTCTCACACTAGTTCCCATTTTCTCTTTCCCACTCACTACTGTCATTTTTTCCCTTTCAGTACAATTTCTGATTCTTTATGAGCACAAGGCTCGTGAACTTTGCAGGTAAGTGATCTATCTCTCCCTGCCACAGTGAGAGAGCTGCAGAGCTGCCATGAAAATCTGATAGATAACACCAGATCAGTATGTACCATGCACACACTTAAGCAATCTTGTAGACTACAAAGCCAAAGGAATGGCAAAGTACCTTCACTCCAGCTTTAGTAATGGATATAGTCTGCTGCTCCATTGCTTCATGAATGGCTACTTGATCCCGCAAGTCCATTTTGTCAAATTCATCAATGCAACATACACCCTGCAGCAAAGAATATGAAACAAGTGACTCATTTCAAAATCTTCTGGAGCAGAAGAATCTTTAAGACAGTTTGGAGCCTTCTGTCATTAATTACAACAATCCCAAGGATGCAGAAACTTCTCTAGTTCTTAGACTCACGTTATCCGCCAACATCAGCGCGCCAGCTTCAATGACAAATTCATGTGATTCTTCATCTTTTACAACAGCTGCTGTCAGACCAGCAGCACTGGAGGCTTTCCCACTGGTGTACACAGCACGAGGACTGAATTCATCCACATGCCTATGGAGAAAAATAACAGTGAGGAACAGCGTTGTACAAACTTAAGTAGATAGACCAAAACCTGCAGAAACAAGGTAACTTGCATGAATCACTGCTTTCGACTCTACGGCCAGGACTCATTCCTTCCTTCAGGAAGCAATGACATTCAGGTAGGTCCTCCTATCTATAATGACTGAGCAAACCCTTGGCAACTAATCCTTATCTAACTACAGTCTGGTTACACCAGCAGAAAAAGCAATCCAGACCTCCTCCCACAAGTTTTCTGCTGACATCACATGCCAACACAGCTCCTCATAGGTCAGGTAAAAGTCAGCAAAAAAGAAGAGCACAAGGCTGCACAGCAAGAAGCAGCTAGGCTGAGCACCCACAGCCTGAAGCAGCTGTACTGACGGCAGGCAGCTTCAAGAGCTTTTGGTGTCTTCATATTTCTGAGATGCAGTATACGCTGCAGGGGCCTCAGCCTCACAAAGATTGCTTCAGCCCTATTCAAATAACTATAGCCAAACAATTCCTGGGAAATTTTCTCAGCTATTTTACTTCCCTTTCCTCTGTTCAATGTAAACATTTATGTTCATTATATATGTACATATGTACATACACAGTGCACACTTACAGCTCTGGTCACACTGGACAGTATTTAAATATTGAGTTTTAAAGAGATTCTTACTTTAGAAATTGACTCTTGGCTGTACTCGGATCACCAACAACACAAACATTGATGTCCCCACGCAATGAAGTGCCTTCTGAAGTGGTCTTAGGAACTCCTCCAAAAAGCATCAGCAGGACACCACGTTTCACTTCATCATTACCTGCACCAGAAAAAACACTCAACTAAAAATCCACATGCAACTCCACACTGTTCCTATTTTAAGGAAACTTCTAAACACGTGGGCACATCCACTCAGAGTTTACATGTTTCCTAAGCTTCTATTAGAACTGCATTTAGGAACTTAATACTGTTTCAGGGAGAAGGCAGCTGAATTCCTCATGCTACCACAGCTCAGAACATGGACAAAACTCCACTGATCAAACTTTTCAGACATGAGTCCTCAAACAAGTTCTGAGCCAGAAGCAACAGCAAACATATGCACATACATCCACATACATCAGTATATAGATTAGGAACTCCTTCGTTTTTTGAAGGACGCAGAGAGTAAGGTTTTGAAGTAGATGAACCAATAGCAAACCCAATCATTTTGACTCGTCATGCAGGCCTAAATGATTTCATATAGGACTGCAGGAATTTGGTTCTGGAGGGAAGTGTTTGATTTAGGTGGTACTGAGCTTTCAAGAGTTCCCAAAATGATACCACACACATATCAAAAAGAACTAGTATTTCACAACTGAAATATCTGAAGCTACAACTGAAGTTCTCACCATGGATAGTGGGGAAGAGGCTGGTACACAGATTATGATAAAGATTTTTATCTTGGCTCATTTCAAACACCTTTTCCCACTCTTTCACCGTCATTTGGTTTTTAATGCTTTCTGCAGTCTGTTCTTCATCACGAAGCTCTTTTCCACCAAACTAAACAAGGGAAATTCAAAACAATAAAAATAAAACCATGACAAACATGATCATCACTGAACACAAGTACCTCACACAATAGCTTACACAAACTTGCCCTCTAACCTGAGTAGAAGAATGCACTTTTAAAGACTAATCTTAGGCTAAGGAAGCTCATCATCTTATACTTTTAAAAAACCAAGAAGGACAGGAACAATACAGGCAACTCCATAGGGGCAAATGGAGTCTAACCTCAGTCTGTGAGAATAAAGAGAGATGCTCATTCAGAAAGTAAAAATTGAGCAAAAAAAATCAAAAAAAGCCAGTACAGCTTCCTTTGACTAAAACTTGCCTTCTAAGGTGTCCTTCATTAACCAGAAGAAAAGATCTTTAATTAAAAAGATCTGGAATGAGGTAAGAAATTTCTACGTCCAGAAAACTGTGTATTGCACATGAGGTTGGTACACATACATCTTTTAAAGCTTTACACATCCTCACCATCTAAGTTGAGGTAAGAACACAGAGCAGAAATCTTCAGTAATTTTGTATCTACTTTCCAGACTCACCCGTGGATTTGTTGGTGCAACATAACAGGCTAGAAAGACCAGTTTGTAGGACAGCTCTCTGACTCCAAGAGCACGAAGTCCCCTGACTCCTTCAGCTTCGTAGCCCTCTGTCCCACTAACCCGTGAGCCAGTTTCTGCACGCACCCCTGCCATGAGAATAAGAGTCAGAACATCAGCAACCAGAATAAGCTGCACGGCATCGAGGTGATGAGCAGTCTCAACAAACCTGGTGTTGACAGCTGAGCCACATCAGGCACAACAATCAGTGATCCCGTGAAGTCACATTTGTCACCTGCCTGAGCAGATTCCACTGCTTCTGCACGCAAGATCACTTCCACGCTTCGAGGAATGCTGCCTCGGGGCAGCTCAGCCTGCGTCTCTTGAATGCGAACCTGAGGAGGTACAGAACATTAAGCACTCAGATGTCACCAAATCTGGAATTTTTTTAAAGCTAAGCTGCTAACAAATACAGTAGGTGGCATGTGCTTGCAATCATCTCATTGCCAGATGAATCAGCTGTCCTGGGGAAGCTTAGGAGGACACACAGGAGCCACAGTGACAAATCTGAGGTCAAGGAAGAGCACTTAGGCAACTTAGAATCCACTTAATGTGACTGACTTTATCATGGGATGGAATGTGCTGAAGATCTGGCAGCATAAATCCACATGGAAGAATAAAACACTGCAGGTACAAAAAGACACCTCTTTCACACTTGCATGAAACAACTCAGAGTGACCTATCTGTGAGAGGAGACTCAGAAAAGATTGATTATGTGGGTTTTCAGTGGCTTGCTGACATAACAGATGTCACATAATTAAACTGTTTAGATTCTAGTTGTAATTTCCTATGCCTAATGATAAGTCTTCATAGAAAGAAAGAAACAATTTGCAGAAACTCCAGTGCCTTCAAGAGATCTTTTCACGATGTTGACAGAACCAAAATCAACAGTCTTCAATGTGCAGCAGCAACAACACCTTTCAAACACCACAGGAACAACACATCATCACTTGTCATCCCCCCACTCAACCTCGACACTGTACCTTTTGGAAGTCAACGAATCTTGATTTGTTTGTGTCCAGCAGGAATCTCCTTCTGTTGGCACAGACTGGGTTTCTGCAGATGTTTGGCTGTGTATACTTAAATTGCTGTTCCACATCCTTAACCACTGTCTGGCAGTCGAGGCACAGGAAGGTTCCACTTACAAGCTCTGGATGAACAGGGTGGGTACGTACCACCTGTCCACTGATACGCATCAGCGAGCCAATTTTGGCTGATGTCAGTTCTCGAATCCTGCAAAGGAAAGAAATTAATTCCAGATTAAATTCCTAGTCCAGCTGACATTTTAGGCCCAGAGTACTACTCAAGTAGTAGCAATATCTTTTCATTCAATCAGTAACTAAAGGACAACTGTAACAGGCAAAAGAAACAAGGTTAAGAAAAATATCTTCCCATTTTGTCATATTACAGTCTTCTAGATTAACATTAAAGCAAAAATTACTTCATTCATACTTCAAAAACAATGTTATCTACATCAGATTTTAAAATAAAAAAGTTACTTTCCCAGCATCTGCAGTCACTTCCAGTCCAGCAGTTGTATGATTCACAAATGAAAAACTGTTTCATAAAATCATGCAGCTTCGTCACAATTGTTTTAGTAAACTGTACATTTCATGCTGTATAATGAGAACATTTTCAATATCCTTTGACATCCTTTTCCAGTAGTGAGAATATACAAGTTTCTAGTATTGATAATCATCTTACTTGTATCTGGTAGGCAGATCCTGAAATGCAACATAGAAGTCCTTGTTTGCAGGAACGTTTCCATGGTCTCTAGCAAAAGTCCTCACTGCTCGGCAAAGATAAGGATAAACCCTGAAATAGACAAAATACGTAACTATGAATTTATTAAGAAATATTCTTTGGCCCAGTAAAAATTAATTTCTTAAACATGATGTTTTTCAGGATACAGAAAGAGCCGAATGTCAGGTAAGACCTTATGGGCCTGAGACTGCTGCATTGGTCAACTCTCAGACAACCCATCCCCTTTACCTGTAAAATTCCTCCTGAACAGTGGTAGAGAGCTGCTGATTGAACTGCTCCAAATCCACAAAGCTCACAGTCAGTGTGTTCCGCTCTGGCCGGATCAGCTCTTCAGCATCACGCAGGTACTTGACCTCCCCATCACTGTTCTGGAATCTGAGAGCGAGCCAGGGAAATGAGAGACAGTTATACACCAGGTATCAACCAAATACTTCTGGATTCAAGGGATAAGGACCGCATGTGAAAGAAAAAAATGGCACACCCCCCACTCCCTTGCAAATATCTTTCCCTGCAACACTTTCTCCCAAACAACAAGACATAGGACGAGAGGAAACAGCCTCACGTTGCAGCAAGGAAGGCTAAGGTTGGGTTATAGGAAATGTTTTTCACTGCAGGGGCTGATAATAGCATTGAAGCATTGAAACAGACTTCAGGAAGCAGTTAAGCCATTACCCTTGGAGGTATTTAAGAACCACACAGACGCGGTGTTTAAGGGCACGGTAGGCTTAGCAGTTGGACGCGATGACCTCAGGGGCATTTTCCAACATAAATGAGTCTACCTATGGTCTGGACCCACGCTTCCTCCCGCGGGCGGAAAGCCGGGCACAAAGCGCCTCACAAGTGGGCCCGAGCTTTCCTGACGGGAAAAGAAGGGCCACAGACGCTGAACGGACGGACCCTCCCCACGGCCCGACCGCACTCACTCCTCGAGGAAGTCCTGGAACAGCTTCTGGCACTTCTCGGCCACCTCATCCCGCAGCTGCTGATGCTGCTGTACGGCACCCGCGCCGCCGACCGCCACCGCCAGATCCATCGCAGCCGCCTCGGCCCCGGCCCGGCCCCTCCCCGCCCACCACCCTTCGCGCCGCAGCCGCGGCGACCAATGAACGCCCGCCGTTCCTCAGAGCCCCGCCCTCCCGCCTCGCTTTTCCTCTTCCTTTTCGGGCGTTTTCGCGCCAAAACTGAGCGGCGCCTCAGAGCAGTGTGCGGCCGCGGCAGAAAATGGCTGCTCTGCTCTGACTGGCATCGTCCACGTATTCACAGCCCCGGCTGTGACTGAGAGCAGGTGTGAGGCAGCCGAAGCTCGGGCACTCGCCTGCGGGCTGGCGTGAGGCGGAGTCTGCCCAGCGACAGCACCGGTGCAGTGACAGCTGTCGGCAGCTACTGCCGCCAGGAGCGGCGCTGATGTCCGTGAAGAGCTGCTCGGAAATGCGCTGCCACCTGCAAAGTCATTAATCTCTGCCTGAGTGGGAAGCGCTCCTGTAATTAAGGCAGCCGAGGGCTGATTTCACGGAATGAAGTTAAGCTCACTGTTCAGATGTGGTGTGGGGCAGGAGGATGCCACCCCCTGCCTCAGTTGGAAAGGCTGTGGTGAGAAGCTCTGCATCCTGACAGCAGCAGGGCAGCACTTGGCTGAAGCCAGCTGGTGTGCTCCCAGCCCATCTGCTCGCTTCCAGTTTTGCCTCTTTGGAAAGGCAGCACGGTAATGAGGCAGGGAAACCACCCACGGCTGAAGCCAGAGTCTGAAGGACTCCCCAAGTTTTATCTGGAAACTGAAACACAAAGGGCTCCGTATCTTCCCTGGAAATGATCCTGTGGGTGAAAGCCTGTTTCCTTTTGTTATCAGGAAAGCCTTGAGGGACAGAAATGAGATGGTGAAGTTACTGGTACAGTGTGTGAATGAAGCATTTTGCCCTCTACATAAAGGAATAGCTGATTACACTTATGCACTTATTACATGAATCCAAACCCTTTCAAGCTTCAGCAGATGCCTGCAAGATTATCAGTTGTTTCTTTATTCCCAAACAACTTGAAAGGAACTACAAAGTTTTATCTGTAGTGAAAACATGCATGATTTTGACTGAAGATTTAAGAGTAAGGGAATTGCATCTGTGTACGTATCTAAGGACAGGAAGTCAGGCAGTGGTGAATGTTGGATGTACTGGAGAGGATGGGGGATTTGCCATATTTTGCTTGGGAACTGGCTGGGCATTGATCTATCTCTGGAAGACAGCAAATGATTACATTTGCATCCACTTCTTGTTCTCTCGTTTTACTTCTTCACTTACTAAACCATTCTACAACGCAGTATTTTTTTGCTTTACTCCTTTCCTCAGCCCCATCCCAGTGGGTGCATAGTGCTTAGCTGCCTCCTGGGGTGAGCCCACAACAGCAGCACTCAGCCACTGGGCATAAGTCCCACACTTTGCTTCCAGAAGAGTGGACAGTCTTCTTTCCTGCTGGGCAGATGCAGACAGCTCACTGAACACAGATGGGTTTTCACAAGGAAGTATTTCAGTTAAACAGCAGAAATAAACTGAGGTTTTGCAGCGTTAGTTCTTAACAGATGACTCCCTGGCTATTCTGTTGTAGTAGGCGTAGTGTTCTAGTCCTACTACAACACTATTCCTTGCTAATAGCTTTTATAATTAGCTTAATATTTAAAAATGCACCAGAATAATTACCTTTATCGGTATATCATGAAAGAAAAAATAGTAATTTTAACTGATGAAAAAGCAGCAGCAATTTGGACTCCAGATAGAATGCTAAACTTGAGGTGGTGGAAATCAAGGACTATGCAGGTCTTCCTAAACTATGAAACCAGAATTGCTAACTATCAAAACGAGATAAAGTTCTGAATTACTATTTGCTAGGTTTTAATCAAGTTCTAGCAATGTGCAGCATACACTGAAGTATCCTCTTCAGATGACAGTCAGAACAAATG
The DNA here is from genome assembly GCA_013399175.1 of Odontophorus gujanensis. NCBI lineage: Eukaryota > Metazoa > Chordata > Aves > Galliformes > Odontophoridae > Odontophorus > Odontophorus gujanensis. The sequence continues at coordinate 211,132 of VXAB01012917.1, forward strand.
CATTTTGCATTTTGATTTATGATCATAATTATTTTTCAGTTCACGAAGAAAAACTGCATGAAAGGATATGGTGTACAAAGGGCTAAGAAGGGACAGGGGCCTCCCAGCAGAACTGCAGTTCTTTTGCAACTACTGAGAATAAATCAAACTAAAATATGAGTTCAAAGTAACTCTTAACATAATTGGGATAAGTGCACAGTTGTTACAGGAGTGTATGTGTAAAACCTGCTGCCACATTCTAGAGTAATGAACATAGATCTCAGAACTCTGTTTTTTTCCGTTGGCATGAAATGCAAGCCACTAATTTTGCATATTATTAGGAGGAAGCACTTCTGATGTGATGACACATTACCAGCTCTGTAAGAACAAAAGAGATTAAATAAAACTCATGGCAGTCAGCTTAGCTGAATAAACAATTGTTTTGAAACTTGGATTCATTAGCAATAAATCTGTGGTGGTAGGCTTATATTTTAGAAAGCTGCAGTAAAACTGAGTACGGGATAACATTTTAAATACAAATAAATAATATAGGAAAGATTATATATTTAAATGAATTATTAAAGTCTCGTAAACAAAGCTGCAAAGTATGTTATTCTTTGTATTGTGTGACTTCTATACAAAGTTTAACTTTTAATTTTCCAGTGCTCTATCAAACTGACCTTTCGTATTCCTAAAATTATCGTTTTATAATGGAGAACTTGTCACAAAACAAGAAAATTAAGTCTTGTTCAATGGCAGCTGCAAAAGATGATTTGCCCTTTTGTGAAATTCTACACAACTTAAACAGCCTCCCTGACTGACCTTTTTGCAGCATAACCAATATGTGACTTCTCTGACATTTAAAAATCAAGGTAGCAACAGAAACAGACTGTCTAAACTATAGCTCTGACTGAAAGCTTTTAGTGTGTAAAATATTAAACAAAAATTAAGTCAGAAATTAGAAGAGGGTATGAAAATTAGACTAACCCTATTGCAGGGCCTAAATATGGAATAGAATCTTCTGTTCTTTGGCATCAACACTTAATGTTTTAAACTTGAAAAACAACCATCAGTTGTAGTATTTAAAAAGAAGTTTAAAAAAGACTGGTTCCTCACAAAAAGCAGGGCAAACTCATTGGCTTGGGAAGAGAAAGAGAAGTAGGTTTGTGTACCATTGCAAAATGAGGAGCTTCAAGCAGCTGATTCGTTTAAGAAAAAGGATGTCTAGAAAGAATTTCAGAAGTACTCTTTCTGACTTAAACACCCAATTTCTCTAAACATACAACACTCAGGCAGTTGACAGCATCTTTAAATGAAGAAAACTCAATGCTTACAAAACTTTTCTTCCATTTGGAATAGGTACATGAAATCCTCACTGACATGGTTGGTTAGTTATCATAGAAGAGGTGTCAGGAATACAAATGCATGATGTGCTCTCAAGCTCACCATCTCTTTTATTTGCTGAGAACATTATATATCCCTCATGCATCCCATGAATGTATGTAACCTCCTATCCAGTCCTAAATTGTTCGGTCAGGTTTTGTTTCGTTTTTAAATGCATCATTCCATGATTACCTGGTGAGGATACAAAGCAACAACCAGAAAGACAGCTACTGCATCTAGTTCACTTAAGAGAATTTTATTGGCATTTGCCTTTTTGTTAAGATATTTGACTTCTCACCAGCTTCTCTACAATTTCACTCATGGAAACTAACACCTGGGTGGCTTTCCTCCTGCTTTTTAAATTGCGAGCATGCCGTTATTTCAGCTTTGAGACAATTTTGTACTCCAGAATATTCAATCTTACTGACATAAGTTAAAAATGCATGATTTTTATTGCACAATTTATTTAAATGTTTAGAAACATGATACAATTTAATGACATTAGAATAGTAATTTGAAGTATCACATTTCTGTTAAAAATGTGCAGCTGCCAGTACAAAGAGTCTTGATCTGTTAAAATACTAGCTTTTAAATAAGTACCTAAAGGATAAAAAAAATGTTTGTGGCACTTTAGTAAATTAGATCACCTTCTTTTATTGCATATTACAATGCCTAGATCAATACACGCTCATCACTAGCAACAGATATGCTCACAGTCGTATCATACTTGCAGGGCAAACCACCTCAAACTGTCATGAACAGCTCATGTTAGGGTGTCAGTCGTTTGGGATCCCGTGGGAACATGGAGGTCTGACGAACATTATGCAGCCCTAGGAACAGCATAGTTACTCTTTCCAGCCCTACAAGAAATGGAAAAAAAAAACAAACAAAAAAAACCAAGAGTATCATCAGTCAGTCTTCTGTTCAAAACTCTTAAGAAGGTAAATGTAATTTATGGCTAAAGCCAGCTTCACTCAGTAGTGTGAGCAAAGACTGATATGTAAGCATTAACACACCTGACTGCAGAGAGCAGTTAGAAATTACAGGTTTTACACACTGTACCTTCTGATACAATACAGGCTGCATTGGAACATGTGTCAATTAAGCAATGGTACTAGAGATACAACCCCCTATAGAATCACTTGAGGCTTTCAAGATGGCACAGAAAATTGAAATGAGAAGGGAGTAATTGGGAGAAATGTATCTTGAATATAGTTAGAGAAGTACAGTCTGAAGAGCTGGTACCAAGTACTTTAGAGGTACTAACTACCATAAGCAACTACAGTAAAAACCAATCTGGGAAGCTTATTCCCAACACTCTACAGTGCAAGCATGGAGATTCAGCAGTATGTACACATGTAACTATTTGCTGATATCTTCAAGATAATAAAATAATAATAAATAAAAATAAATAAATGCAGAATGACTGGATCAGAGATACTATTGTATTGTAGTATTGTAGGATACTACTGAATAATACTATGTATTATTCAGTACCTAACAAAGTATCCTGCTTCTATATCCATGAAAACATTTCATCCTGCTAATGAAAGCAATATCTGTTACTCAAAAGTTATTAAGCTATTTAAAAACTATTTGTTCATTTTAGTATATGAAATGCTCACACCCAAGACAAGAAGCCAGTAGACATCAACGCTTTTGCTGAAATTATTACCATCAGCCCAAGTTGACATTCAGTCAAATCACAGCCAATAAACAGAGAAGCAATCACTTGTTTTACCTTACTACACAACAGCTTCATCAGATGCACTGAGATACCAGTGACATCTGGCATTACTAGGCTATGATCTCCATACATACATGCACTATTCTCTTGCTTCCTTAAGTATTTCTGTTTGGTGAAATTTGAAGGTAATCTGCTGGGCTAATTAAGTCAGCATATTTTCTCTTGCTATCACCTACCTTTTAAACTTGTCAGACTGTGCCATTAATATTTTGTCTACCTATTTTGTGATGATCTTTTCAGTTCATCTTCTCTCCCTAAACTCCCCAGAATAAACAATTCACACATTTACCTAACAAGGCTTGCAATTTACACTGAGCCCTGCCTGGACCAAATAGAAGCTAAGGTCAGGCTAACAGCAAACAAAGTAAATTACACATGCTTACCTATTCCACCACCAGCATGTGGAGGTGCACCAAACCGAAAGGAATCGATGTAAGCCTTTATTTTCTCCAAATCTAGAGAGAAAAAAAGATATGTTTCTCACCTGTTTATTGAACCCCAAGCCAAACATACAAGTACATACAGGACTGCAACACAATCAAATATTTACCAATGTAATTTAAAAACTGACAGTGGGGTTTTGCTCGTTAAACAGATTTTCCAGAACAGCTTAGAAGTTATGCCCATATGCCCAGTTTTATTCTATTACTTTGTTAATAATTAGGTAAGGAACTGCATAACTGAGCATGAGCTAGGCCTAACTGTTCATTATAACTTCATGGAACTGATGACCTCTTGAATAAACTGCGGTGAGATCTGTTTTTCCCTCTTGCTACATTGTAAGCTACTCCTTTTGTCCTGCCACCTTCTTGACAGTTCACTTCGTCATGCACTGAAAGCATAATTTTAATATATACTTTACACTCCTGATCTTCATCTAATTTACTCTTTCACCATAAGCCAGCTGTATCTCTTGAGTCTTCTTTTTAACTAACTAACTAACCACCTCTTATTTGCTCTCAGTTCAAGACCTCACAAGTGACAACTACTTCTGCTGAAGTACTCCATAAAAAGTTTGAGAGAGTACAGAGAGAGATGGCAGAATACAACTTGTCTACCCCCATTCTACGACAGGCATTTCCTGCTTATGTCCTCTCAAAAGCCCTTGGAAACAATCCGTCTTCATCAAAGTGTTGTTGGGAAACTGGTTAGTTTGTTAATACCACCACTCTATATTAAAACAGCTAAACAACATCAGACAGATTAACATTACACATGAGACAGTATCATAATTTTAGAATTACTGTCACACATTAAATTCTGCTCCAAATTCTCCATCTAAGTGAAACTAATCCAATCAGGATTTACAATCATTTAAATGGAGCTTTATGTTGTTTAACTTGTTACCAATGCCATGATGCTTGGCTCTTTCTGTCAGCAGCTGAGGATCGTGAATTCTCTGAGCTCCAGACAAAATCTCTTCCCCTCTCATGAACATATCATAAGAGTTTGAGTTTTTCTGCAAGGACAAATAACAGTTAATTTCTTATCCACAGTTACTCCATCCTTAGGGAGCAAATATCTCTCAGTAACTTCAGTTATGATATCCAAAGCTATGTAGTAAGAATGCAACGTGTTTGTGAGCTGCCTTGGAATTATAGCATACTGTTTTCTCTCGTTAGTCTAGAGATGATTTGATTTAAAAAATGAAGTTCACCCACACTTTGAAAAAAGGTTAATTTACACATACTTACCCCCACAGAAGATGCTGAAAGATATTTATGCAGGATTTCAGAATAAACTGGGGAAGTTTCAATGTGAAAAAAATGTATTTCTATTAAAGCAGCTGTTGCCCTCAGATAATGTTTTTGTCTTGTTTTAGTGACAGCAGCACAGGAGATTTCTTCTGGTCACCATGGAGAGCTCTTCATAAAGCTCCTTCAATTTCAGCTTGATTTACTTTCCAGTATGTTTTTCACTGCTGAAGGGTCACTGTGAACACTTTATGGGCCATGCAGCACTGACCTACTCTTGTTATTAGCTCAACTTCAATTACAACAGAGGATCATATAAAAAGAATTTATCTACTTTGTCAAATTCGACATCCAGAGAGTAATTTCAACTTCAAAAAAAAACAAACCATCATCAACAAAGAATTTTACTTACAGGATTTACAGGGTCTGGCATTGTATAAAAAGGCCTCACAGCAAGAGGGTATTTGTCAAGAATGTAGAAGTCTGTGTCATACTGAAAGACAATGATTTCAGAAACTGTAAGTGAAAATGACGCAAAGAACAAATTACAAGAGAAAAATACAACCAGTGGATCTTGGAAATCGTAAAATAAAAAATTTCGAGCAACTCTGCACAAATTTGACAGTATTATCTTCAAAAACGTTATTAAAAAAAGCAGTGTATCACTTTTCAGCTTCCTAACATTGTCACTTCTGTGAATCTAAGAATTTTTAGCAGTAAAATGTCTTGCCAAAGTTTGTTGTTGTTTTTCCTTCCCCCAATGATGTAATCTCTTCCTAAGATTTAGACAGAATCTGGTTTGCTTTGGTTTTTGTTTATTTGTTTTTTAGTTATCCTACAGTCTGCTTTTTTTAAATGTATGATCCTGTTAGGTGTACTCAATAGAAAAAAAAAAAACAGAAAAGACTGAAAATGGTTTTAAAGAGATTATGAAGGATAAAGATAAAAATGTAGATGGAATAAGCTGCAGCATAGCAAGAATGCAATCAGCCAATTAAAACATGCTTGCACTGATCACAAACCGTTCACAACTTCTGCATATTGATACTGTTTCCTCAATCACTGCACAGAAGTTGTGTTACATAAAGTAGGCATTTATACCTACTCAATGATTCCATGACATCATGCTTCCGATGAGAAATGTATTTATTATAAAATAACAGTTACCTTTTCCTTTACCAGACGTCCCAGGAGCTTCTCATTGGGTGTGCTGAAAAAGATTCTCACCATTAGAATTATGTGACTTAAGCTCTTGCTGATTACCTACTTAATAAAAATAAATGTTTCTTTATCCTCAGGAAGTTCAAGTTCCTCTCACTTCATGTTGTAAATTATCTTCTTTTGAGTTCAGAGTTTATATGTACAGTCTACAGTAGACGAAAGATCTATTTTCATATCATTTGCCAAGAAACACGGATGTAAGTACTGTTGATTCCTCTCAAAGTTAGATTCTTTCTGCACAGCACAAGATTTATACCTCACTACTCACTTCCACAAGACTGAAACATTTGTGTATTGCCAAAGTACCTCAGATCTTCTTCATCACCCATCTCAATGCCTGCCTCCCTCAGCATGGCCACAGCTTCACGGTATTCCAGCCTCAGCGTCGGCTCCAAAAACTTAAATGGCTCACATGGGAACTGTTTGTTCACTGTCTGAATTTCAGTTTGGAATCTATATTCAAGAAAACAACAGTAAAAGCAAAATACAAAGCAATCAAGAACTGTACTCTTCTTGTGTGTAATAACCATTTTGCACTGGCAATACAATTCTGCCACTAGAGGTCCCTCTTGCAATAGAAAAAACTTTTATTTCAAATTATCTTCTGGAGAAGTTCTATAAAATCCTAATGAAATGTTTCATCTAAGTTAATGCAATCTACTTCAATGATATACAGGTTAATATTTTACTACTACTTCTGTTTTATTCCTTTCCTAAGAAATAAATGACTAGGTCAAATTTTCACAGTAAAACCAAGCACAAGCCATCCCTTTGATTTGTAACGTTTAGTTAGGTTCTCCTTTGATTTAAGTAATACTTTAGTTTGCATACAGAAGATAAATTTTGTTCCAGACTGATGAAAAGGCAGGCATTTCTGCTGGCAAGATACTCTTAACTTGGAAGTAATCGAAAACAACTTCCTAAACTTCTGGTTTGTTTTTTGTTTGTTTTTTTAAACAAGTTAGGAGTGTGAATAATAGAAAATAATCTTTGCTGCTGTCATGGCAGAAAGCAAGCTGTTACAATAAATTTCCTTCAGTAAAGCTAGTTTCAACAGCTAAGATTAATGTCAAGGCAGAACAATCAGTCTACCTGTAGTGGCAAAACAGGAAGGATATTTTACACTAATGATGGATCATTTCTATTAGTAAGCCCATGCAACAGTGAACACTTTTCAAGATGCAAGCTGGCATACTGCAGCAGATACAACTTGGGCATAAAATACAGAGTTTACTAGCATAGTAAACTTCTAAAGTCAGTTACCTCAGTTAAAGAGTTAAGAGCAAAGCAATGATGTTTGAAGTTCTTTTGTTGTAAATCAGATGATTAAAAATTATCTGACAGGCTGAGGATGAAATGCTCCCCCACTTGATACCACAGTGCAAGACAGCTCAAACAAATGAAGTTGCTCATGAAATGGAAAATGTCTTTGTTACCTCTCCTGAAGTCCCTTGAATATCTGCACCAAGGTATCCGCAATCTCATCTACCACTTCATGATAGTGGTAGTTAAAAGCCATTTCAATATCCAGACCAACAAACTCAGTCAGGTGTCTGTGTGTATTGGAGTCCTCAGCTCTAAAAACTGTAAAATTAAACAACAGAAATTCTAACTGACCTGAAATTATAATTCCATTTTGAAAAACAACACAGACAATCAAACCCATCAGCAATTGGACAAGACAGACAACACTGCCTCTAGACATGACAGTTGTTATTCAAAAACAACAAGAAAGCTCGCTGCCTCAAAGCATCATTTGTAACAAACAGAAACAGCATTATTGTAGCTGTGGTGGTCAAAGGATACAAGACAGACAAGTCTTGCAGAGAGGTGCTATCTCTCGTCAAACCAACAGATAGAAGTGGCAAAAACAGACAAGTTTTCAGGCACAAAAGAACTTTCAGATTCAAAAACTACTTTTTCCAGAGGGAACAGACTTGTGCACGTGTAAGCTGATTTTTTTTTCAGGTATAAGACTCTGATACTAGCATGCCTTCCTACAAATCCATGACTCACGTGATAGTAATTAACAAGTCATTTAAGGCCTGAGTTACTTGCATCTTTTTAATATTACTTATAAGCTGTTATTGTGTTTTCCAGCATTTCCACCTTACATAACTTTAAACCTGTTCTCAAGGTCTAAGAAAAAGATGCTGCATTACTGCCTAAAAGGGCAATGTCATGTTAGCTACTGAGGACGGGTATGAGAGAGGAAAATAATCAATTTGGATTCTTTACTGACAGCCTGGTGAGACGTATGCATTTTCCAAATAATGCTGTTTGGTATTTGTACAAGGGAGAGGAATAAACCCATTGAATAGCTTCCCTATTTTAGCTGTTTGCTACTGGGCCGCTAAAGCATGCTTAACAGGTAACAGTGGCATCAGTAATTGCAGTGCTCTTCCAAGTTTTGCTAACTCCATCATATTATTTATTTCCAATGCAACTCTCTCCTCACAGAATTGAAGGCACACTCATTTCAGCACCTTAGTTTTGTTCCAGCAATCTCCCTGTCTTTATTCTCAATAGTTGCCCCAACTGAAGTTCGTGTTTATTAAGTGTGTTATTAAGTATAGTAAGTAAAAGCATCCAAAGCTTTCAAGATACACGTTATTTTCCCTTTACTACAAATGCTAAAAGCTGTCAATGTCATCTTTACAATTTGGATAAAGTAATGCTTTTCTTACCTGGTCCAACGCAGAAGACTTTCTCAAAGTCAGCACATATACACATCTGCTTGTACAGCTGTGGGGATTGAGCCAGGTAGGCACTGCTTTTAAAGTATGATACAGTAAACACATTGGCTCCTCCTTCACTGGCAGCTGAAAAATGAATGCTCATAGTAGTTATTAAAATAAAAATGTAAATAAAAAAAATAAGAGGTAGATTGACAGACTACTGGTCTTGTATTTCAAGATAAGGAGATTTTCCCACAAAGTACATTAAAAGAAAAAGATACATTTATATAATTAATACTCAGACAAGTTTTGCAGCTTAGGGCTGTCAGACACCTTCTTGCAAACCTTCAAATTGAAGTGGGGTAGCTAAAAACATTATTTCCAGCCACCCTTCACCTCAGGGTGAGGGCAGCATATGTACAACCACACTGCTTGCAGTCCACCATTTCTCTGGAAACCAATCTTTATCAGTGATGTAAGCTTCAAAGACAGTTAATTGCAGAGACCAACATCAAAGTGCACATCCTGTTTTTCCAGGACTGTCTCTAGCAGAGGACTGGGCAAACATCTGAAGTGTCTGAAGTCACTACAGATCTGAGAGACAAAACTGGATTTACCAGAGGACATTTGTCAAAGGCATAACACTATCTCCCACTTGGAGAGAATTACCATAGATAGTTACCTTGAGAGAATAACAGCCAAGAACATGAGCTCCCATTTTGAATGAATCCCTCACATTAAACAGCCTACCAGAACTCACTGCACATTTCCCAATATATAGAATGATAGTGCTATTTGCCTAGTATACTTATAAAAGCACATCAGAGTGAAACAATAATTAATAGTCTTGAAAGATTCTTATGATAACACTATGTGCTACTTATAATTCCTGACAATTCCACTGCGATTAATCTTTCTTTTCTTTAATTACCACTACTCCCACTGAAATAATTTCATTGACTAGTCAGTTTTGAACAGCAGTTAACATTGAAAATTTCAAATCTTAAAACAGCCGCAATGTGTAAAATTGGAATTTAGTAAGGATTACATTGATTTAACTTACTAATTTCTCAAAACTTATCAAATTATTTCTTTCAAACAATAGGATGCTTGCTTGCTTTCAATGGTACACTGCACAGGAAGAGTAGCACACTTCCTTAAAAGTGCTACAAAAATAAACTACTTGGGAGTCTTTAAACACTTCATGTTATTTTACCAGCATCTGTAGGAAAAGTTATCTAATCTTACACGTCAGTGACATTCTCCATGTTATAAGAATAGTTGCTTACATGTATTTTGTTAAAAACTCCTAGTTTTTTCTCCATCAAGAGTTATCACCAAAACCATAAATACAGAGGGGTACAAAATCCTCATTGAAGAGCTATGTGTATGAGCAAGCAATTTGTGTTTAACTAAATTAAAACTTTAAATGCACTGTAGAGTACATTAATCAGGCATTAATAGCATCTGTCCTGTCATTCTTTTAATATTCAAAGTCAGGAGAAGAACAAAGAACAACCCTGACACTTGCTTTCTTTGCTACGTTATATCTGAATTAGAAATAGTTTTTTAAAGAAAAAAAAAGTATGCCAGATATGTTCACTGAGCAAATAGAAAAGGAGTAGATCTGAAGCTTCAGGATCAAAAATCCATTACCTGAAATGATTTTGGGAGTCTGAATTTCCACGAATCCTTTGCGAATGAGAGTTTCTCTAAAAAGCTGACAAATACCAGACTGAAGGCAGAAGACTGCCTGACTGGTGGAAGTCTATAAGGAGAAAAAGAATAACAAAACCTGTGTTAGTTTAATTTTTTCCCCTACTCCGTTGTTATTTTGTGGACAGCCAGAAGGATAAATCTCTTCTCTTAGGAACACTTGGTTGTTGTATTTTCCTGAACGAGAAAAATGCACACTGATAATTATTTATTTGGAAGAATATCTACAGAAAAAAAAAAAAAACAGCAAAGGAAACAACAAAAAATCCTCATTTCAATTTGCAGCATATTCAGTTATTAAGGACACGCTACAAGCTTAAACAGTCACTGACCTGTAAGCTTTGCTTCTGCAAATAAAGATCTTATTGTAAGAAAAATTCCAGCACACTGAACTAGAACCACTGCAGTAATATGAAACGCATAAGAGTACAGCCCATAGCTTGTATGAGGTCAAAATGTTTGTGCCTATTAAAGCACTAGGAAATACAATGATTTCCATGTAAAAACATAGCTGTATGCTAACTACCTATGTCAGGGCCACGAAAACAACCTCAAAAGAATGTGTGAACTCTCAGCAGCATTTACAACTGTTCACATCATTTCTGATCATATGAGCTGCGATTTTCTTTTCAAAATTTGCACCACAAGTACACTTAGCTGGAAAGGTGATCAATTCAGGTTTTATTTGTTTATGTACGTGACACAGTTAAGTCACTCATCTGGTTAACAACTACTTGCACTGGATGTTCCTGTAACACACTTGGGTTTTAGCGTGAAGAACTAAAAAACAACTTCAGAACTTTCATAGATGCTGAAAACATTGCAGAACGTCAGCACTGAACCCATATCTGATTTTGTGCTCGCAGTGTTTAAGAACTGGCAGTCAGCAACCTACGACCATACATAAAGCCCAGCAAGTTCTCATAAGGAAACAAAGAACGTTTCTTTCTGACAACCTGCGTCACAGCACTGTTTACTTCTCTTTTCTGAAAGGTACCCAACTTTTCTCTCAGGGTAAGGAGAACCTTGTGGGCTTTTTCACACGACTCTTACCAAACCACAAAACAAAAAGGCCAGTCAAAACAAAGTATATAAGCACCCAAATTTAGACAGCCCGGCAGTGCATATGTTGAAATAAAGCTACGTTCAACAACTCTGGAAGATACAAGACATCCCTTAGCTGAAAAACTGAAAGAGAAAATGTTTTTAGTACTGCAGACTTGTAGCAATTTGGGGTGATTTGCAATTAGAGCAGATAAAGTATCACAGATTGCAAGTGGTTGAGATCAGTAAATAACTGCCAGCAGTTCTCACTGTCTGATAGCGGTAACCACAGCCACTACTCCCACTACTTTCACAATTAAGGAGAAGAGGTTATGAGCAATAAATACAAAAGTGCCCTTGAACTTTTTCACCATTTTTCCACAGGCATTGCAGATAAATGCTAGGACAAGAAGCTTAGGTCAAGTTCTTCATGTGATTTGGCAGTGTTACACCAAAATATCTCAGTGATTCAAAGGGATATTTAGGTACATAAATATATACACGTACACATATGTATGGTTTTGTTGTTATTTTCTACCCCACTTAGAAACGTTAAGAGAAGATGATATGCCAGTTACATCTAGGTTTACCAGTATGGTTTCTGAGGAACTGGACCAACTTCAAAACATGCTAAGAAACAATTGCACAGCATTTGTTTGAAGCGAGATAGTAATGATGACTCCTCACCCCTCCTGATGAACCAACACGAGTTTGATGCCTGAGTAGGTAAGCATGTGGTCCTAAGACACAACGCTCTTACGAAAAAAAGAAATGGTATCTCAATCTGAAAGCAATTACTTGCTGTGAAGTCTGAAAGTGTGCAGAGTCAATAACTATAACTAATACCTACTAGCAATACTTTCAGAGATAGCAGCTCCCATTTGCTTTAGTGAAGATGCAGAGCAAAGCTGCAGTCTTTCTAACCCTATCAGTAATGATAATTTATCTTCAAAAATAGCATTTATCAGAGAAGCCAAACTCATAGATCTGGATGCTTTTATTTAAGTATAGACCAAGGAAAGAACAAGTTGCCATTCTCTGTACCTCAGATTAGACCTACTCTTCTTACTACCAAAGGTAACTGAGCTTCTGTGCCCATCCATTCAGAGACTGCCAACAAGTGCCGAGTATTTGCAGCAGTGTGGTCACCTTGTAAGGATTAGACAGGCCCACAAGATCTGAGATTATCTCCTACAGAACTCCAACGGTCAGTGTGCACTGGAGTCAAGTGGATGACCTCAAAAGCTTTACATGCAACTGTAACTTTCCATAGATTTTAAAGTTGATTCTGCGACCACACAAAGTTTTTCAAATTTAATTAGGTCCTTTGCAGTAGAACATTTAGGACAAAAAGGGACTGAATGCATCCGAAGAAAATCGTTCACAGCAGCAAACTAAGGCAGCTGTGAAAAATGAGTACATGTTTTTAAACATCTTAGCCTTCAACAACATTTCAGTATGGCATCTTTTTCCTGCATTGCTCACTCTTATAAATTCTTCCATCCATACACTGGTAAAGTCTTATCTCAGACAGCAGCAAAGATAGTAAACAGTCCTTCAAACGCAAAGCAAATACTGAAATAAACAAATGCCACTTAAATGTTACTGTTTAAACTTAGTGACTTTAGAGGAAAACTAATTTCTAGCTAACAATGCCAAAATACAAGTGTAACTTCACTCTCATCTCACCTGTGTGTTTGATATATGAACACAACAAAGGAAAATATTATTAGAACTGAGCACTTTTAACACTTACAGATTACAAAAGAAAAATAACTCTGTTGTATTTAGCACAATCAGTGGCATAGTAAATAGCAAAACCCATATAAATTGCCAGAGACAGACAAATGAATTTCAATAGAACTGAAGGCAGTTAACACCTTATGAGATCATATCTCAAAGAGGTGTGATCAAACAAGCAAAGCTGCAAACTATTTTACTCCCACGTCAGCCAGCGAATTAGCTCTACTATCAATTCACTTTTGCTTTTTTGTTAACCTGCTCTAATTACCTCCTCTTTCACCACAATCACTAAATACATAAGATAGGCTAAATAAAAAGGGAAATAAACTATATAACTTTCAATAACACACAATAACACACAGTAATTAAATAACAAAGATAATTTTGCAAATCCTTTATCACATATATAAGGAGTGAAGTTTTCGCTAGGAAACAGGATTTTTTACTGCCTTCAGTAAAATTTCTGCATCCCAGATTGATTAAAATCAACTGTTTCATTCAAATTCAGCACTACTTTATAGTACAACTTAGAGAAGAACATGAAGTTTGTTGTTGAAACGATTGGGACTACGTTATTTCAGGACAATGAAATCACTACAAGCTACAGCAAACTAACCTGGTTGTCATTACAGCTTGAAGTCAGTCAGGAGAACAACAGCTTTTGCACCAAGTAAATCAAATTAAACACAATGAAATCAAGCTTAAAGTAATCAAGTCATCAAGAAAAAAAACTGCATTAAGATCAATGTACATATAACAATCTGACAGCCATGAGCTACTAAAACTATGGTTTAATGGTTATGCACTACCCTAAGCAGTTTAAACAAGATAATATTGACTCTAAAGGACTATGCTTTGGTCACAATGAGCTGTGCATTAGCAGACATAATTATAGCATCAGGACTGCTAAATGCATATAACTCAAGTCAAATTTGGACAGATACTATTAAGATAAAAACCTTGCTGGACATCAAAATATAAACCAGAGCAAGGGCACCAGTCAGGTCCATTTCTGAAACCTGATTGATTTTGTCTTCAGTGCAAGATATACTAAAAAGCACGATCTAAAAAAATCACTATTTCACATATTGGCTTGTCTTTATTGCTTCACTTTCACCACATAACTTCATGAAATATGGTCATTTAACACCTTCTTTAGGTGTTTTTACATATCCAAAAAGTCTATGCATTGCTGAATACTGCAGTTAAGCACGGCAGAAAGGCAGAAACTTATAAACACAATCAGTGCTCCAAGTGATCCAATAAATGATTAGTTAATCGAACATATCTAGAATAAAACATATTGACATTCATTATGCCATCACAAAAATCAGATACTCAGGTCAACAGCAGTTTTCTCACAGTCACCTGCAGACATGTGAAACAAAATCCGGTCTGTACAAAGACTCTCGACTTCACAGCCTCAGTTTTTCACTCCAGTGAGTAAGGGATCTGTATTTTAGGAATTAACTGATTGGGAAAAAGTTCTTCATAAAGTATAATTCCTCAGAAAGATCTTTTAACAAACCCCTACCTTAAATAACAATAATTTTCTTGAATGGATTTAGAGCGATAACTACAGCAACAGCCTGGGATCTCAGCATTTTAGTACTTCCCATCCCTACCCTCAAAACACCTCTAGGAGATCTCTGTCACCAACCAAAATGCAACACTGTGCACATTTAATTTTTAGAAGCACAAAAAAATTGAAATCTTGAGGTCTCTGTAGACTGTTTGCACATTACATCCTCTAAGATGTTTTCTTTCATCTTTTTTTTCTTTTTTTACCCCACTATAATTTTCTTGTTATTAACTATACTCATTCTGCTATTCTACAGTTAAACTCTCCTTGGTATCCATCGTAGTTGGATGGAGCTACGCTATTTTTGGAAATACATCTTTTTTTATTCATGCAAGAACTGAGTTCCACAGTTCCACTTTATCATGATTTCACCCTAATCATGATTTCACCCTAGCCAATGAACTCCTTGGTTACTCAATAAAGTTAGTTAAATCACTATGGAACCACTTTGAAGATTTTATTTAAACGGACAGACTTAAATTTAGTTCCACATTAAGGGTTGTTTCTTTATCCTGAGTCTAGCCAAGGCCTATGCATTTCATTTGTTAAACCTTTCATCAAAAAAATCAGTATCTTAATTTTCAATATTTGATTACCTCTTTCTTCCTTAAAAAACCAGGGCACTGAGGAAACATGATAGTACATGAATCTGTGGCTGGGACTTCCTCCCATGCTAGCAGGAACAGATCATCACAGCAACTCCATCTGTTCTGTTCACATTTCACCTCAGTCCAGTAGTCTGACATAATTAAGGTTCAGAACGCAAGAGGCCAAACATTGCTGAATGAATGGTGCACTGACAATGGTTGGAACATACAATACCCACATACCCAATGTAGGAAAGGTTATAGCAATATTCACTTAGCTCACCAGCTGTACCCTCCAGCTAGACTGGTGACAACTTATTTTCTATGATTGCATCAGCAGAGATGCGTATGTGAAGAGTCACACTAGACAAATGGATATGATCGGGCGTATCTAGTACTTGATCTAACACTTGATCCAGCAGCTGGCAACTCTACGTGCAACAGGAGGGTTGAAATCTGATGATCTCTGAGGTCCCTTCCAATCCAAGTCATTCTGTAATTACATAGGATTCTATATTCTATACGAATTTTAGCCCATCTCTTTGCTTCGTGTCCTGTATATATTCTGGCATTACAGTTGTTTTTGTTTTTATTACTCCTTTACTATTTTTACCTTCTCATGTTTTACTTCACAGATGCTCTCATCTGAATTACACTCAACCAAATATCCATGCTATTATTTTCAGGTTGCATTTTAACTATTATTCCCTTTTCTATTACTTCTCTCACCCATTCAGGGTTCGCAGCTCTTTCCAACTTATTATACACATATCTGATTCATTTTCATAATTTCCTTAAGTTTCTCCAGTGTGCTTTTAAGTATTCTTTGGCATCATCAGAATTTCAAGCAACACTCGAACTTTAACAGTCCAGAGTTCTCCCTTCAATTTAATACACTGCCTTACCATTACTCTAAGCTGATGATTCTTTAACTCTCACTAGTACAGAATTCTTTTCACCAAAAACTTAAAAGATACAGATGAAGAGACAAGTATAATGAGATACTGAATATCCTGAAAAGCAATCACAAATTGAAGCTGCTCAGTATTGCATATGATAAGGTCAAGTGAAAAGCCATTATATCTTTGCTACAAATGAAACAATTTGCACAAGTAGTTTTAATTGCTGAAATAAGGTGATCAAATAGAGATGTTTAAAGCATTTTAATGTGCCAGAATTCTTCCAGATTTTCCGATTAAAAAATGATCTTTGTGTTTTACTTCTCAGACTCATAGCTTGGTTTACTGAGAAACTACCATTATCATAACTTCAAAGGCAGGACTAGATACACAAAAAAAAAAGCTAAATATACTCTTCATTCAATGAAAAACTGATCAACACATTATTGTGGAGAGTCAAATAAGGGAAAAGACAAGAGAAAATAACATCAAAAAGACTAGAGATAGCTGATTCGTTATTCATTGTTAAATTTAAAACTTCCATCTTACCTTCTAAACTGAGCTCTTACAACATTCCCTGGGTGCTGGATACTATACTTGAGAAGAAATACTATCTGTAAATTATCCTTATTCAGTCACCTTTCACTTTTGGAAATAAAAAAAGCAATATACATGTCCATGAGCCAAGTTCTAAACGTTCAGGTAAGCCTACTACTATGTGTTCTCTGTGCACTCACAAAGTGAAAAATATTGTTAAGCTTTCCTTTGGCCAGCAAAACACTTCCAACAAATCCACTGCTTTTACTGTTCCATGGATTAGGAGAGTGAATAACCAACAATTTCAAGTAAGCAGGCAACAAATCTCATTCCTTACCCTCAGATCAATGACTCTGTTGTCCAGTCTTGTATCTTGGTTTACAGTAGCTCTTCCATCCTAAACAGTTGTGCAAAAACACATAATGAATATATATACACCTAAAGAAAAAAGCACTAGAGAAAAACATCCTTTGGTTAAAGGTCAAGAGATGCTTCTAAATTCAGGAGATTTTCTAGATTAGTCTGAATAACGTAAAACTGGCAGTACAGTAAGACTTAAGCTATAACTTCTCCATGGTCACAGGACGAAACCAGCTATGAGGGTCCAGAACACACGAGTACTAGCCTGCTGGTTTTGACCTTCTACTGCATTTCAGCAGAGATCAAGTCTGTAGAAATTTCTAATACATTTCTGGAGAAATATAATGGAAATCAACATAACAATGGAAACTAACAGAATAATAATGGAAGCTAAACATAAAAAAAAAATCACTGCATGATGGAAGCTGCCAGGCTTTTGTGTTTTTCTTCAATTACAAATATAATAAAACGAATTTGAGTATGCAAAGTTTTCACCTCCTCGCCTTCCACTTCTGGCCGAACAGCATCATCCAGCTGTAACGGGAGACGGGGTTCAGCTAAACTGATCACATAGATCTGAAAGCAAGACAGGAACAAAAATAGCATGAGACTCAGTACAAAAGAAGGTGTGATTTACAGTAGGATATTTCTGGCATAAACATGAAACAGTGTTTGCATAGGCTGTTAGCTGGAAGACTGTGATTTTCTTCATAAAGTCAATAAGCTTGGGTGCAGTCTCACGATAATATTGGAAATGCTTAAATCTGACTTCCTTTTTCAAAGATTTTTTTTTTCCCATTGGAAGCAGAAAAGTATTGAGTTGAACAAGTACAGGCTGCCTGAGGGACAAGCCCACTGGTACAAATGCCAGGTCTGAAACTACTAGATTTCATCGCTTTAAGTCCTGATTGCAGCAAGCACATCTCACATTCTTTTTGTTGTTCAAGCACTGTTTTACTTACCATCTGATTCAATCTGAAGGAGCTATTTCAGACCAAGAATTTATGAGATAAAACACACTGAGAATGCAAGACTCCCTGCTCTAAAGTCTAGACATAGCTATAGTCAACTTCATATTCTTTTAGAAAAATCAAGTATTTGACAATCTGTACATTTTCCAGCTAAGATTTAGCTTACTACAACTATAACAGCCACTTTACTGTTGAGGTGACTGTGTTCCAGCAGAAATGTACTTAGTTTGTGTAGTGGCTAAAAACCTTTACAAGCAAACAAAGGTTTAAATACGTATTCTGTTAACCAAATTATAAAGCCACACTTCCTCCAGCCCTACAGCAGAAGCTGTGGAAATTTTAGACTTCAAGAGCTTCCATATTGTTAAGTCAGTCTTTTACACCAGCTGAGAGTTATAGATGCCATTCCATTTCACTATGAGGAAGACTGTAACTTCCCAATAATGAAGAAACTTCTCACTTGCACCTACCAAGAGGGTGACTTCTTAATAACAGCATCTGCTGCAGTTAAGAATTACAAGCATTCCTAGCCAAATCAATCCAGTGAGATTCATTTACTCATTATTGTATATTAAGTGGTAGTTAAAATCAGAAAATACTAAAAATTAAAAACAAAATTTTACAAACAGGAACGTCTCAAGTTTATGTAAGATATATAGAAGTGTGTAGTTTAAAGAAGTTTACTTCTATGGTACTGGACTACAAAGTTTATATATGCAGAAAAACAGACTAAATAGATAATCTCAGATAGTGTTCAGTTTGCTTAAAAAATTACCCTTTGAACATGCAGCTCAACATCTTGCTGAGTACAACCTCCGATTTTCTGATGTGCTTTTCTCACAACGCCTTCTACATCCACAATGCTCTCTTTGTTGATGCTGTCAATAAAGATAGTAGCCTTACTAAATTTCATTGCACACTGCACCAGATTCAGTACTTAACACTAACATGTATATGTACTGCATGGACTGCTGGAACAACAAAACAGAATTAAAAATTTAGAAATTTATTATACATGTTCAATGAACAAATAAAGGATGTCACTAAAACATCACCAGCCACAATAAATTCAGACTGGGATGGAAACTCAGGAGGGAAGGAATTATAATTAAGCTTAGTAATTGCTCATTCTTTGTATGTGTATACATAAACTGACAAGTTGCATCATTCTTTTTCTAGGCCACGTACACTCTTGTATGTGTCAGCTGATGCAATTATCTGAAAGATGGGTCTTGAACGGCAGAACAACAAATTGAAAGGAAGTCCTAGATCTGGAGGGCAAAAAAAACCTGATTCAGCTTGTTTAAACTACATGACTTGTTACTGAAAGATGCAAGATGCTTCCAAGTCAGTTCTTCGAAACAAAGGACATCTTAACTGCTCTCCACTAACAGGCATTAATAGTGTATTAAATCACTATATAACATCTTGAAAATCTTCCAACAGTATGATAGAAAGTATGTGTGTTATAAGCAAACAATAACAGAAGTCTTGAGAGTGACAGGTGAAAAATAATTCATATAAGCAATTTTCATTTAGGTACTGTAGAAAATTACTGGTTTTAAATCCAGCAGTTCATGTAATTGCATCTCTACTGGAGATAGGACTTCACTCCGACTCTTGGTCATCCTACTGACAAAAGGCAAAACACCAGAAAACACTTCTTTCCTCTTTATGAAAAGTAAGTTACAATTAACTTTATCTCTCACTTCTCAGGCATTCTGGAAAGCACTTTATGTACATCACTTGACCATGCAAGCCCTTCAAAAGCAGAACAGCAGGCCCATAATGCAACCACAAACATAAGAGACAAGCAAGGACACGGTTAGACAAGGCAGCCACTACTGATTTTAGTAAATCAAACAGCAGTTAGCAACCTTCAGGCTTACAAAATCAGTTTCTAAGTTAGTAAGGTGTCTCTCCACGCCCCAAAAAACCCCCAAACCAACAAACCCCCAATTTTTTCCATAAAGCTAAGTTAGAAGGTAGTAAGATAAATGTTTTAATGCACAGAACTCATGGCCACTAATCCCCAGTTGAAGTGGAGACAGGTAAAGTTGCAAGCAGGTACAAGCTACTGCTGATGGAAACTACAGTCCTAATCACTCTCATGTCCATTGGTTTATCTAGCACTTCCCAGAGTCAGTCTTAGAGTTGTGAGTAAAATCTAGATACTCCAACCTGATGATCTTTTTGTACATCTAATGTAAAACCACATGAGAAACTCATTAGGATTGAAAGGCTTCTTTTAGAAATATCTATGTTTGGAACTAGTTTCTCTCTCACTTTTTTTTAACTCAGCAAAACAATGAACTCTGTCTTTTCAGCAATGAGAGAAACTTGGCTTTCATCTCCAACAAAGCCTTTGTGGTATGACCCAGAAGGAGCTGAGATGCTGCAGAGTATGACTACTAGCTTATTCTGTTGTCTACTACGCCTGCTGCATCATAGTCACAGAACGGCTGGGGTTGGAAGAGATCTTTGAGATCATTTATTACAACCCCCTCCTGTGGGCTGGGTGCACCCCCACCAGCTCAGGCTGCCCAGGGCTCTATCCAATCTGGCCTCGAGCACCTGCAGAGAAGGGGCATCAGCAGTTTCTCTGGGCAGCCTGTTCCAGGGCCTCACCACCACCATCCATGCCAGCTACACAGATCTTTGGTCTGACCTGGAACAAACTGCTTTGTTTCATAAGTTCAAACTTAAGTTATTTAATAGAAATTTTGAATAAAAGTTACCAAAATCTCAAAAAATCTGATGTTAAGTTTTAGTAACAGTTGGAAATTCAAGCAATAGAATTCTCAAAACTTCAAAGAATCACTAGAAATGAATCACGAGTAACTGGAAAAAAATGCCAAATTTCAGCATTTTAGTTGATTAGACTATTTCTTTGATGGCAATACTTTGAGGTGATAGAATTTGTCAGCTGCTCAAAAAGGTATACAGACCATGGTGCTTAACCACGAGATAATGTCATAATGTATAACACTTCAGGGTAGTATATCTTTTACGAGCTGCACTTGCTCAAATCAGTACAGTGAACAAAACAAAGGTAGGCTTTAAATCAGAACTCATTTATTAAGGGATGAGAATCCATTCACCTCAATTATTAAAGAAGAGACAACAAATTCAAGAAAGACATGGAGAAACAATTGTTAAATGCTTAAAAAGAGTGCACTCTCATAAACTATTAAAACTCCTTAAGTTTAAAACTCCTTAAAAATACTAAGGCACGGAACACATTATGCTAAAACAGTAATAACTACAAGTTCCCTCTGCTTTTCAAATAAGTCAGTGTTAAAAACAAAGCTTTACTCCTAAACAGATAAATGTAAATGTGCTGTATGACCAGACCACTGATCCCATGGCTCAGAACCTGTGTTAATGAAGTCACTACAGATCTATGGTTAGAGTATGCTCTGAATTCAAAATATGCAAAATTGTATCAAAATTTTGTATTTTTTAATATAATTTCATGTATTTCAGTTCAGTTCCTACCTATACAGATACCCACATCCAAATTTTCCTATGCCTGGGCACATTTAGCACTACCAAGTTTTCTTCTGTGTATGAATATCATTGTGTTTACAAACACTCATAACCTACTCTAAACATTCATCAACAGCAAACACGCTTTTCCTCATTTGGGCTGCACAGCTAATCAAGTTTACTTGTATCACTCCTATGCAAATAAAAGCCCATGTTCTGAATTCTATTTGAACCCAGCTCAGCAAGACCTAGTGTTGGAAGAGTCTGAAATCCCTCATCATCATTCATCAAATGAACAACATAAAGCTGAAAACGCTGCTTTGATCTCAACAGGTAATTCTAAGAACACTACTTCAATGGTAATTTCAACTCAAATTAGAACAAGAAAGGAGATGCTTTAATTGAATAGTGGTAACTACAGCATAATGTTCAAAGCGTTCCCAACTAAAGCAGCACAATTTTTTATTTTTTATATAAAATTCCCCATGGTAACAAAAAAGAAAACAAAAAACAAAAAGTGAACAAAAAGCAGAAAAAAATGCCAAAGCAACCGCCACTTCCATCTCCAATTAATATTACAAAAGACTTGAAAGTAAACTGGAATGCATGAAGAAGACATTTTATCTTTATAGTTTGATCCTTAAAGGAGTTATTTTAGTAATAGATTCATAATGTGCAAAGCTAAACACTTCCTCTGTGTAAGAAAATGCTCCTTTATATTATAATATTTGCTTAAAAAAGAAAAAAAATCAAGACTATAAATACTAAAACATCCACTGGAGGCGTTACGTCACTCACATCTATGCACGTCTATTAGCCAAGACTCCTTCAACCACAGGGTTGCACCACTGTGGTTCTTATGACAACACCTTCCTGTTGCAAGCTGAACCCACTGTGAGCCTCTCTAAGTAAATCACAATATTTGCTTGATCAAAAGTCTGAAGAACTGGAAGAAGCTTCATTGTTTATTTCTTTTAAGTAGAAAATGTTTTAATTTGTGAAAGCATCTATTTTTCTTCAGATATTTTCTTGCTCGCTTTTGTCTCCAAGACTGTTTGATGTAAGCATACTGCTCAAATAACAATATTAATACTGTGCTAAAGCTAAACATATAATAAAAGAATAATCAGTAGCAGTTTATGTGAATGCAAGAGAAAACTGAATGCCATACAATTTACTTTAATTAAAGAAAAGAGTTCACTTTTACATCACTGAAATTATGCACAGGTATTATCAGACTGGGATTTACATCACTGACTTATCTTGGACAGAACAGCCAGGTTTCTTTAGCCTCACAGGAAGGCAGATGCACCTGACCACAAATTATTTCAGCGTGCAACTTCATCATCAGCCTTCTCTCATGTGATGTGTATTCAGTCACAAAGACGACAAAATACTCCAGGAACAATCTAATCACTGGCATATATTACATTAATGGCCTTTTATCACTTTTTCAGAACCTAATAACAGAGTAGGATAAAGAACTACATGAACTCCTGTTAAGTTGGTTATCTATCACGATTCCAAATAGCTAATTTCTTGCATTTCAGAGTATTAATCTTGAACATATAGAAAATCTGAACTAATGCTCAGCTAGCAAATTCTTCGTTGTCAAACTCAAAGAAGTCTCTTTAAAACAGTGGTAAACCAGCATGAAGTCTCTTTAAAACAGTGGTAAATACTGGTTTACCACTGTTTTAAAGAAGTCTCTTTAAAACAGTGGTAAACCAGCATTTCACTACAAGAACTCACATTCTTAGGAGAATGGAGATAAATCAGTATATGAATATTACAGTTGAGTATGCAGCGCTGTTGCTAGACCACAGAAGGTTGTGAAAGCTCCATTTCCAGGTGCCAGTATCTAAAAGAGGAACTGGTTTATTATTTACAAAAATTTGTGCACAGTGTGTTCATGATTTAATCAGCCTTTACACCATCTTAATTTTTCCTTAAAATTCACCATCCAGAACTTCACAAGCTGTTTTAAAGTTCCATAAGCACTATCTGAACATGAGAAAGCACCGCATGAAACAGTTTACCTCCTGCCAGTAAAAATAGTTCCCATAACTGAATGAAATGTAAGGTAGTAAATATTTTCTTTAATAAATGTTTATTTCCTCATGTAATGTGTAGGAAACAAGAGGAGATGATCAAATTGAGAAAGGCAGAGAAACAGTACGGTTATTTTTAGACACTGAAGATCAGCTTCATCTGCTAATAATAACAGCATCGTTCCACAGCACGTGAAAATGAGCAGGAAGGTGACTGAAGATACAGCACATGTCACTGTGCTTCAGGTGGCACTGACGTGGTAACCACAAGTGCACTTGGAAGTCAGGGAAGTGCAGCTGCATCTTGCCCTTCAGAGGCTGCTATGATGGCCTCAGACAGAACTGAGAAAAAGATAAAACGCTGGAAAAAGTGAGAGCGTGGGAGGATATCAATAAAATAGGTTTGTTGGTGGGAAGGAATGACTGCACTAATTGTGTTAAAAAAAACAGTAGTCCTCAAAACAAAACCCAGGGAGGCTGCAGCACAGAAAGTTTAAAGCACATTATTGTCAACACCTAAGCATTTCAGAAGCACAAACAGTGAGTAAAGCAAGCATGCATGATTTAAACACAAAATACTACCATGAAAGGGAACAGAATAAGTCCAAACACTGTACAAGCATGAATCTGGCTAGTCAGAGGAAGTTTGGTGGGGAGATGACAGAGAATTGCAAAGAAATTAAGGATAAGATTCCATCTGATGTAACAGCTCATGGCAGCTGAAAGGGATTTTATTAGCTTTGCCCTCTAGTCTTTGTAGATATCACCTCTTGCTAGCTGTGGACCTCCATGGTGTAGTTTAAATCACCTAACCTGCCAGAAAAACAAAATCTAGTAAAAAAAAAGAAAAAAAAAAGAAGTTAAAAAAAAACAAACAAACAAAAAGGTCACAGGGGCTTACAAGTGTAAGAATCAGTTCATAGAAGAAAGGAGTAAGGACTGACTTTCCCTCTTGCAAGCTCCTATCACAGATCTCTGCCGATCATGAAACAGAAACATAAGAAATTCAATCGTGGAGCAAATAACATGAAGAAAACTGAAAAATAGAGATGTCTGAGAAAACTGGAGAACAGGAGAGTGAGCATCACAACTGTTAAGAGTTGTTTCACTGTTCTGTAGTGCAGTTTGTCAAGAGAGCACAGGCAGTTAGTAGGTTACATACAGGGAGAGGAAGTGGGGAGTGGAGAAACTAAGTACTCAATTCTTTTCAAAGATTCAAAGTGCTGGAGAGAAGAAACTATTTTACAAAGAAACAGAACACTTTGCTTTGGCTCATGAACACCTGTAAACAGCATGCTTTGCATTGCACTGCCAACACTAAGCGCCACCCAATAATGAACACTGCTGGCTCTGTTCTCCTGTTGCCTTGAACCCTACCAGCAGAAGCATTATCCTAACCTTCTTAACTTGGCTTCTGGAAATCTGTACTATAATGAATCCCTCCTCTCCTTGACATATTGAAGGCTGAAGGCTGTAGCACTTCTGCAGCTAATTAGCAGAGGCTCCCTTCCCAGGCATGAGAGTAGTGCCAAGGACTACACAGAAGCAACTGAAGTGCCACATGTTAAACACACTATTGCACCAAATTGATCCACATTTCTATTTGTGAACAAGTAGCTATACACAACTGAAAGGTTCTATTATAAAAGCACCTTCATCATGCAAACACACTCAGTACTGGACAACCTGAAAGCAAAATGTCGTGGGAAGAAGCAGTGGCAGGTAATTTTTTTATATATATATATATATTTAAGAATACAACAAACCAATTAATTCAACTCAAATTGTTGCAAATACCTTTTTTTTTTTAAAATTGGCAAGTCTAAACATTATCATAAATAAAAATATTTTTACAAGTATCCTTAACCCCTACCAACTTTGTAGTGCAAAAAAAAAGCATGTAAACAAGAATAATTCAGTGCACAAAAGCAACTCTTTTCTTCAGCTCAGCAACCTGTAACATGAAGCATCCTTGCATCTGAACTAGCTATAGAACATACTACTACACTGTCAGTCTTGTAGAAGAAAAACTCTAAACATGTGCAGACACACACAAACATCACACAAAATGAAGTGTCCCAGTAAGCTCAGCTTGCCAGACTTTTTGTTAGCCAGCTTGAAAGTGAATGTAGGTTGTCTGTGGAGAAAGAATGCTGCTTCAGCAGTTCAGAATGAATTTCAAGCCTGTTCTCTATTTTATCTTTTGTCAGTGTAATGTATTCAATGCAATAGTGAACCGACAATTTAAATAACTACATTTTAAAACAAACGAAGCATTGATGCTAATGTGTGAAAATGGTCCCAACCCTTGGGAGTCCTGGTTCCCACCATTGTTTACTCTGACAACAGGATATAATTGCTTACTTACTTGGCAGCAAACTTTACCATCTGCTTGCTTGCATGCTGTCCCACAGCCACAAGAGCCTGGATATTAAACTGCTGCTGACGCAGGACTAAGAAGCACTGCTTCCCTGAATACAAAAGAAAACAACACAGGTGTATTAAGGACAAGTTACTTGAGGTCTTCGTAAATGAGGAAAATGTAATTCTGCAATTAAGCTGAGCTTTTAATGAGTTTCCCCCTCTCCTCCCACCCACTCTAGCTATATCTACATTCAGCTCTGCATGTACCTACACACACCAAACCCTGAGATAAATACAACTAAGTCTGACATACAACTAGAAACCTGTGAACGAACATTTTCTAAAAATAACAAGTCTTCCAAGATAAGTAATACCTAGAAGTTAGAATCTGTAATTTTTAAATATCTATTGTTCTTTAATTGTAGGAAGAAAATCATACTTTAACTTGCTGCATTGTTCACAACTGCATTGAGTTTGCATTGTTTTCAAATAAGTTTTTTCTACTCTTCTTAAATGTACTTTGGCACTTATAAAATTAAAACTGTAGAGTACATTTGACAAAGATGCTGAGAGAAGGAGGCTTGATTTTGCACCACAGGGACTATACCAACAACGGTCGTTCTATAATACTCTGCACACTCAGAATGAAGGGGAACAAAAGGAGTATTGACTGTGATAAATGACAAGAATCTAAAAGACCCAAGCAAAAATTTCTGTAAGAGCAATTTATTCATGAACAGCTTAGGGAAAAGGAAGTTAATGGGAATTAATAGCGATTTACAGAGAATATAATGCACTTTGCTGACTTTTAAAATTGGCATTTCCAAGTCAACAAAGCTCCTTCTAATCTGTTTAAGTGACAGTTACAATCATTTCCTATTTCTGCTCACATCTCTAATAAACATTCATGGCTTAACTTACATTTAAGGAAATATGGTAATTTTAAACGCTTCTTCCTCAGAGGGAGTATGAACAAATACTCATTGTCATACCAGCATGTGACAAAATGCATCAATACCATTTCAATTCAAAGTTCTGATTCATAAAGTTATAACATTTTCATTAAAATGGTGAAAGCAGGAAGAAGCCAGCTGCTGTCATAGACAGCTACTTCCCATTTACTGCTGACATACACTATAAAATATTACAAACAACCAATAACCAATGTGAATCTCATACAAAAAAAGCCAACTGTGGTCATTGTTTGTAAATATGCAGACTACAATTCCTGACACATAGCTGCACACAAACAGTACCAAAGATAAACACAGATCATTTCACATACAATCTGTCAGAAACAAAAGCAAACACATAAAATTACTATACAATAATATTAAAAATTAACATAATTATTCCAAATATCCTGCTTTGTTCTACAATTGTGATTTCAGAAATGCAATAAAATTAATACCATATTTTTAGAAAACAGACTAAAACCATTCCCACACTCCAGAGCCTGCAATATATAAATAAAATAGCTAATATGAGATGAATTTACGTATTTCCTACTGGCAAACATCAAGTCATAGATTTAAATTAGAAAACTACAGGCTTCAGATATTAAATAGAACCTTTAAGTGGTATATATGTCTATGTTTCACGTTTATACAGAAGTTGACAAACTAATGGATTAAGTATACAATTTTTATTCCATAAGACAGAACGTGCTAAGTTTGGGGTAAGCTAGGTGTATCTCACATTTAATATCTCTTTATTTCTTCCTATACCAAGCACAAGTCTGTAAGTATTTCCTTGAAGATTAGCATTTTTCTCCATGATTTCAACACAAAGAATTCAATCAAATATAACAGATATTCCACAATGCAATGAGGCATTCAAACAAAATTACACAGCTGAAGACTACTATAACGTTACTTAGCTACTAAATATTTATGGAGGAGTTAGTAATCTAAATGAAAGAACTTGCTATCATACAAATCAGAAGCAAGTCTGGCTGTTGTACTTAACCCCAAACACTAGAAATCTCATCAATACTTCCATCACAGAAGAACTCAAGAGTAATGGTAGTCATTTCTATGAGAAAAGAGGATGTTTTGTAGAATAATTTCTAATCACACGGAAGTTAAGCGATTAAACAACCCTCACTGACAGAAATAATTATCACTGTTATAAAAACTGTGAGAGGGAACAGAACTTCTCCCAAAAGAGCCTATTATGTGCAAGATAAGGCATCAAAAAAATGAGCCATAACCAGATCTAGTTCATGATTACATGCTTCCTTTCTGCCCTGCCTCTTGATCTGGAAAAACATCAGAGTGAGGGAAAAAGAATAAGATTTGGGGATCTCTATGTGTTTCAAAATCTTTACATAGCATTTCAGTGAAAAGCATAAGAACAACTATCCTTTAATTGCTCTTATTTAACAACAGTAATCTTTTCAGGGCTTATATAAAATAATCCAATGCTGTATTCTATATGAGTCAGTCTAAAAAGATGAAAAGTTTCAAAAGAAAATTTAGTTAAGAACTTCTAGTCACAGAACGAGTAAGAGAATACATCACATAGAATCCCATATTCACAGAAGTATTCACAGAAAATCAAACAGGAAGAGATTTCCCTTCTTGAAAGTACCAAATGACACAAGACCTTGAGAGAAAAGGATGCAGGAAGGAATTTGCATAAGCTGCAAAAAAAAATATTGTTTATCATACAACAGGAATACGTTGCTAGTTACAGACATCTGCCAGCAAAGAAAAAAAAAATAGTGGTCCTTTTGCACCTTGTGGCAATCTTATTTTCAACATACTGCTTTATAAAAGCTCTGCATCCATAAAACAAAACCATTTTCTGGTCTAACATATCATAGAAGTCCTGGCTGCCTGGCAGAAAGCAGACTGACATCCCAACTGCTATTCAGTGATAAACGTGATCAGTAGCTTAGGCTGCCTTTAAAATATGGCCAGAAATAACATTTCAACTACCATAAAAAAACAGGGCCCCAAGCACTTTATTTTCTGTACAACTCACAGAAATTTCCAGCACTCCATTCTTTACACATCCTTCAGTTAATTTCCACCAGGCCTTATGAGTGGCTTGCTATATGAGACAGCTGGCTTCTATATTGCTCACATTCTTTTTTTTCGTTGCTTACTGGTTAGAACCAGACAGGGTTAAATAAAGGATACGTTGGTGATTTAGAAGTCAAAAAATCAATCTTCTAAGAAATAATAAAGCTATTTTTGTGCTAGATTTTCCTGTTTCCTGCAAGATTTTCCTCTCCATAAAGGTAGGAGTAGTGCCACAGAGTGTGTGGGAAAGGCTAACATTACATCTTACGCTTAAACATTTGCTTTTGTTCTAAGATTCTTCCCCCCAAACCAAAGTAAACAAGCATACAGTATTCCCTAACAGCATTCCCTGGATGTCAGAATTGTTCTGACCTGTCAGTCTAAGAAGGAAGAATAAGAACAATCAGTAAGTTGAGAACATTTTGTACCCAGAATCAATTCCTTTGCTTTTATTCTTCAGGTGGTTTGAAAAAAGTTTTTAAAACAGGCATTATTTCATTAAAAAACCATCCAGAGGCCAAAGGTTAAAGGTGAAAAGCAACAGCCTCTTTAAAAGTTGAACGTTGTCATGCTGTGTGTTATTCCGACTAAAGTAAATGCACCTATCACATAAGTTATCTTATAAAAAATACAGAAAGTAATACATTACCACTGAACCTTCCATTTTGTTTTAGTAGCCTACATAAAGAAATCTGTCTCTAATACACTAAACTCTGTCAGTAGTCTGAACTTTACCTCCTATTGCAAATGAAAAAGCCATGAGAATGCACAGAGTTTAGTAGTAACATTTCAACTAGTTTTTGTCTCCTGTCTGAATAATTCAAGTTATGGAACATAAGCAATGACTGAGGCTTCACAACTTTTGGTTTTGAACAATTTCTGTACACAGCAAAGAATGACTTCCATGTAATACCACACTGCAGAACTGCTGAGGAAATCACATAGGTCTCTCTAAATTTAAAGATTATAATACAAATTAAAACATCTCTTTATACACAACTTCTTATTTTAATTGACAGCAGTACAGACAGGAATTTAGGGGAATTTATTTATCTCTATATGTAATTAAAAAGAAAATTAAGTCTTAAAAACAGAAATGAATTTGGTATGTGTCTCTAATTTGCATTATTTCCAGTTCTAAGACTACTCTTATGTTTCATCTGTGAAGACAATTTTCTTATGCTCTCTTCTTTCAACTCTTGGGAAGACAGTGTATTTATATCTCCCTATCAAGCTGCCAAACATAACTGAAGCCAGCACAACAGTTGTCAGTGCCTACAATCAACTGAAAAGGCCAAAGCCTGTTTAAGTTTGCATATGGCAAGCTGATCTCCAGAGAGAACTTCTGTTTCTCTGAAGAAACATGGCTGTCAAACAGCCAAATATGACAGCTCACGCTATTTAGATCCTACAAGAGGATTCTCCCTGTTTCTTAATCAAAAGTCCAAGCTGAAACAATCAGATAATGGCAACAAAGTAAAAATCCTCAAAGTTTAATATGGATTTGAAAACATGTAGCAAAACTCTTTGTACACACCATAATAAATATGGCTGTCTGAAAATTGCTAGCTCTATCATTTGTTATCCCCAGAGGCTTAAAATCACTTATCTTGCAACTCAAACACCCAAATAAGAAGAATTATATAGTTGTACTTTAAGTTACTTACAGTTGTCCTCATACTATTTTGTAATGTGATAAAAAACAAAAATCATTTTCACTACAGTGTGATAATAATGTCCTATTTCCCATTCAGCTGAAAACAATATTTCTTCTTCCCTGTTTAGGAAAAGTGGGTGGAAAATAGAGAAAATAACCAGTTGAAGCAAACACTGAGTAACCAGATGGCAAAGTTTTCTTGTACGCAAGATATAATTAGCAGATAGCAATTGCTTTGCTTCCAGTCACTGAAATATCATGGAGTTTAAATGTTCAGGTTACTTTGACAAAATCAGAAAATACACACCCAATTTCTGGAAGCCTCACCTTTAGCTCTGCTTGTATGAACTCTGCCACGAACCCAAACCACCTCATCAGCCTTCTCCTCTGTCAGGTCTTTTATTCGAATTAAAACACGATCTGCATAAGAGAAAAAAAAATCATTAAAAAATGGGGGGGGTAAGGAAAATATTTTTCACTTTCAATTCCAGACACATCTTCTATCACTACTAAATTTATAATAAAATACAAAATAATAATTTGGATCTGTTATCTACGGCATAATCACAGTTTTTACTGAAAACACAGATCCTGTCTCCTTTCTCAGCAAATCACAGTTGATCACGTAGTTTCAAATGGGCTCATGCTTCATGTTTGACTTACACAGAAGGTCAAGCTGCACTAAAACAAAAGCAAGATTTATTGTAGTTCATGGATGGTAGAATCCAGCATGACTGCATTACTTCTGATGGGGCTTCACCATGCTGCACTGTACTAGCTGGACTTACAGGTCTGGATTTCTGCTTGCTAAGGACTATCTGCCTTGCTCCACTGTGTAATGTGAAAGTTGGTATGCTGAATGAAGCAAAACAATGTCTCAGAGAAGACATGACTAGTCTCTGTACACATATAAGTAGTTCAAACATCACTGTAAAGATCTAATTTAAAATTTAAAGAAAAACGCAATGTAATGCACTTTCCAATGCAAAAAACATTGCATGCATGGGAAAAAGCAGAATGTGGATAATAAAGGGAAAAAAATTATTATGCAAGATATTTTGCCAATAAATCAGGGCTTTACAGATATATACAGATGTATTTATAGCACGTTGTAGAACCTCAACAGGTCTAACTACACTTTTTCATTTACAGTTCATACGTAGACTTTTTGGTGTAATAAGCAATGTTCTCAACTTTTTCAAGAGAAAAATCAATTCACTCTATCTTACACCCCAGACTTCTCCACTGTTGCTAAACAACACTGATACTAAGACACTTCCTTCCACTCTTCAGATTTCTTCCCAGCTGAACTTCTCCCAAGTTTGCCTACCCCAGCTTACCATCTGCTGTTCTGAACTCCCTCCTTCTGTCCCTGCATACCAGTCACAGCTTGCCCTGCAATCCCATTACTCTGCACTGGACTAGTTTTCTGAATTCTGCAAGTACGAAGGGGGGCAGTGGTGTTTAAATGCCTTTTTTTTAGCTCATGCTCAAGACAAGACAGTTTTAGTACTTCCAAGAGTTCAATACGTAGACGGTTAAAAATTACCTCAGTCAACTTAAAACTGCATTACTAGAAACCCAAAACATTTTCCAGGCAGAAGCACAAAGGCAGAATGAGGCATTACTCCCTCGTGTTTGAGAAACCATTTGCATTAAAAATATTAAAATATATAGTTTTTGGATATTTAACTGTCCACATTTCATCAATGCAACTGTCATTCAAAAATTTTATGTGATATAAATTGAAAACAATTTCACCCTTCATAAAAAGGGTAACAAAACAATAACCAAAAAGAGATGTAATAAAGTCAATTTATTTCTTCCCAATAACAGAAAAAGTAACTTTTACATCACCTTACTTCCCTAAGTTTCCCTGTCTGTCATAAATCTCCTTTTTTTTTTTATTCTATTTCTAAGATGCTGGTAGTTTGTGGTAATGTCTATGCTTGTTATGTACCTCATTTTGTCTTGTCCAGCCAACATTCAGTCTTACCTTCCCTCTGTACTCTCACATACTGCACAGGGAACTCCCTTCAGTTTCTTCTTATCTTTTCCTTGAGAAAAAGGAAGCTTCCTGTTCTCACCTTTAAGGTTCTCCCACCACACTCTTTAGACTACTGCCTACTTGTTCTTTCACAAATGCTAGATACATTTACATTCTCTGTCTTATTGCCCCTTCTTCCCACATAAACATTTACAGATAATTAACTACTGTAAAAATACAAAATATTTTAAAATTGTGCTGCAGTTGAAATGAAGACAAAGGTACGCAGATATTAAAGATCAAACCAAACACGTCCAGCCTCTATTCATATCCATGCCATCCCACCTTCACTTCCATTTTAAATCACGTTTAATGTCTAACTGACTGGGTCTTTTTAGAGCTCTAACATTTTCATGGGAGAATAAAAATCCAAAAAGTTATAATCCAAAAAGTGCATACCAAAATCACTTTTACACATACGCATTCCCTGCCTGTCTTAACACTCTTTTTTCTAAGTTCATCTAAGTTACATCACAGAATTTTGAAGGGTGGGATCAGTATTTCTGTAGTCCAGCATCATTACAATACTGGGTAATTCTGAGTGAAAGAAGTGGAAGATAAGTTTTTAATTAAACTCTAAAAGCCAAGAACAGATTAAGATAAAAGCAGCTTTGAGAGAAAGGAAACAAAACCAACAGGGCTGAATGGACAAAAGGGAAAAGCAAACAGAATTTTACTAGCAATTATAGTCTCAAGAAGGCAAGAAGGACTGTAAAGACATGATGTAATGAGAAATAAGAACACCAGATGGGTGGGGCAGCCAACATTAGTAGACAGAAGTGGGCCAAGAACGAAAGCACAGATGTGTGTGAAATCAGCAGAGGAGGGTGGATCATCTAAGCAAAAAATTTCTAAGTGAAAAAAGTATTATTTGCCTGGAGAGAAACAAGAACCCTATGAATACTGTGAAATGACAATAAATTTAGCCCCTAGAAGGTGACTGATGACTACACTCTCCCATGAATTCTTTGGTGAGCACTCCCCCTGGCAGGAACTCCTGAATCAACCTTGAGGAAGGCACTGGGCTAATTTGTATTACAGGCATTTTGTTTTTTATCATTAAATTACCTTATTTGGTGTTCAGGGTAACCATCTTCTAAAGAAACGGAATGTAGCTTTTATTTTATGCCCAATGGAAAGCCTATTCAACCTTGTCCATGCATTGCCTGAGAACTGTTTTATTAAATGAGGACTGAGAGGACAGCAAACCTAATTACAGCACTCTGCCCTTTTCATATTATTTCCCATAGCTTTTACCATTTGCCTGCTCAACATATTTTTTTTTCTGCTGAGCATTTTTGACTGTTTCTTTTGAATGTAAGACAGTTGGCAGGGGAACGCTTTCTCCAAGAAAGGAGGATTTGATCCTTCATCCGAGTCAGCCAGTTTGGGGCTCACGCAGAGTTGCTGATACAGGGTGTGAAACTGCACCAGGGACAAAGACCACAGAAACTCGAGTGTGCCAAATGCCACTGCAGGAAGAGTGCAGGGTGAGGAGATGCAAAAGGACTTCAGCTTACAGTCAGCAGTGCAGTTTAACTGGCAAAATGCTAACTTTGATAAGTTAACCTTTTCCTTGGCATCACACTTTATGCTGTGACTGCAGTGCTATCTATGCACACTCAATATGGACAGCTGTGCTCCTGCTTCTTCCAGCCAACATCCTTCATTTCGCTAATCTGGCTAACAACTAGTTATTAGAAATTAAACATGTCGAAATGGAGGACCAGAAGATGACAGCAACCAGCAGTTAAACTGGCTAATACTGCGGCAGAATTTTAACCTTAGTTTTAACCTCTCTTTGACAACTAATGCATATTTTATTCATATTTTATTCAATAATGACTGTTGATGCAGTCTCTAATCATTTTCTTGCTCGACAACAATACTGCATAATGTTTTTCTTTCATTGTTTTCAACCTATGATTGCTTTTGAGTCTTCCCTACATTCTGTGTTTCTCTCCCTAAGAGAGGTCAACCAAAACAACCATTCAAAGGAAAAAAAGACCTAGAGATATTCCTTCTTTTTTACATTCCACTATGAAAAAGTTACCAGAAGTCAGCCTGTTACCTTTCCTCATTCTTGTTTCATGAACTGAATAATGTGAAGATAAATGTTTCTGGGGATGTTGACATGGGACACTGTTCTCTAGCTGACAAGTCTTTCTGAATCCCAATTGAAATGGAAGATGCTCCCAATTCACAGTGGTATGAATAGTAATACATAAGTCCATAAATATTAACACACCTACTCAGAATGAGCTGTTGCAACAAGCCATAGCAGAACTTATTCTAAGAAACAAACAAACAACCTTGACATCTCCAGAACTTAATTTAATACAAGAAAGTCAAACCTGCAGGGACAAACGAATAGGTTGTGCAGGGCATGGTCCAAATTGTGATTCCTTACTCTCTCTCTAGACCCAGCTCTGATATTCAACCATTATCATGACATTTTTCTGCTATATATAGTAACAAAATCATCACCCCTCAGCTGCCTCCTTTCTAGGCTGAACAAACCCAGCTCCTTCAATAACTCCTCACAGACCCAGCACTCAGTTCCCTGACCAATCTGGCAGCGCTCCACTAGACTCACTCCAACACGTTAGCATCCTCCTTGCACTGGTGAGCTCAAATCTGGACACAGCACTTCAAATGCAGCCTCACAAGTGCCAAGTGTATTCAAATAAAGGGAAAGAATGACAGTAGGATATGAATGAGAAAGTCTGGTGAGTGATTTTTCAAACAAGTAGTGAACATATCTAGCAGGTAATTTTTTGGCCATCCTCGTTTTTAAAAACCTTTTTTAAAACTGACCTGGTTTCTCTTGGGACTGTATCATTGAAGACACTCCATACCTTTCCTTTGCATAATCCTAAAAAAAAGGTAAGAAACATATATCAAAGAAGCACACACAAAAGAATGAACAAAATCAGTAGTTAGGTGAGGTAATACAAAGCTATTAGCTAAAATATTCAAGTGAAGAAGTTGTGTTTCAGGGATGATGCAATCTTAAAGATGCACATGTGAAATAACTGTGCCCTGGAAGAAAAAGTTCCAAGAGGAAACACACATTAGGATCACTATTTGCTACACATAAGTTAGTACAAATGCCACTATGAAGAAGAGCCTACTCTTGAAAATATACTGTCCCACAGGAGGACATCCACTGCTGAGAACTTCCTTACAATATTAAGGCACACTGAGAAACCAGCAGTCTGCCAATATAACAGCAGAAGCAAGCTTGACAGACTACTAACAAAATGTATTATGTAATACACTGGGGTGGGGCCTACTCATTAAAAAGATCTCGATTACACATATAGCTTCTCAACTAAGCCCACATGCTTGAAATATAAAAAAACCCACTCATATTTTGTTCAATGCAGTAAACGAACATAAGTTCATTCTATATGCTTTAGCTGGGGATCCTGGTTACTTTACTTCTGATTTACTGTGGTCTATGTATAAACTTTTTACAGAAGCCACGCATAAGGAGAATTCCTTCTTGCTGCAGAACAAAAAGAAAGCAAGACTGACTCTATAACGAAATGATTTTCATTATTTTCGCCTTTATTCTTGAAGAAATACGGGCCCACAGCTTTTCAGCACTGATCTGGCACCTTCAGGCACCAGGCACAACCTCCTGCCACGCCAGCAGGAGCCACCGAGGCCCTGCAGCAGAGCCCTGCTTCCAAACAAGCAGCCCGGGCTGGAGACCGTCCTGAGGACGGGGCACACAGGCAGGGCACTCCTGCGATGCTTCTCGGCGACACACGTCCCGCGGGCTCGGGACACACACTGTGGCGGGGAAGGAGCAAAGCTCTTAGCCAAGCACCAGCTGACGGGATGCAGGGGGGGAGAGGACGATAAACAAGCGGCAGCTCTGCCCTCAGGCCCGACTTGCCCACCCCGTGGGACACCGCCCGCGGCCAGCTCCGACCCTGGGGACCTCGACGCCGCGCTCGCCCCTTCCCCCCTTCACTCCCAACCGGAGACCCACGTCGGCCGCCGGCTGCTCTTCGCTGTCCAGGCGGCGCTCCTCGCCCTGGCCGCGGCCCGCAGCGCTCGGCATCCTGCCGCACTCCGGCCCGTCACGGCCCGGCCCGCCTCCCTTCGGCACCACGCCGCTTCCGGGCGCCTCGCTCTCGCGAGAACATGGCGCGTGCTTCTCACAGTCAGCGAAACGATCGCGAGACTTGAGACGCAGCCGCTGGGAGCTGTGGGCTGCTTCGACTCCCGCGTCTTTGCGGCTGCTCAGAGCGGCGGAGGCGGGGAGAGTGGATGCTGTCCTATAGGGATTCAGCACCTCCAGCAGCCGCAAACGGACCCGAAATCTGTCACGCCGCTGCAGTGGTGTGCTGCCCTAGACCACAGCACTGTGAGGAGGCGGATGGGCTTGGCCCCGTTTGCCCTGCTGTGCCGCCTGGCGCCTCGTGCCTTGAGGTGGCGTCGATGTGAGCTGGTGTTGCAGACGTGCTCGGCTCTGAGCTGTGCTTCTGCTCCGCCTTAGCCCGATAGGTTAGTCCCTTCGTGCTGATCTCTATTATTAGTTATCTAAAACTGAGTGTAAGAGCGCATCCAGGTGTTTCCCTGCAGCTGGGCACACAGCTCGGTGCTGCAGTTTTGAGGCTGGGGCTGCCTGCAGGTGCCAGCTTTCAGAGTGCCCACAGTCGAAGCTGTGAGCAGCTGCTGAACGCTATGGCCATGGCGAGGTTACTTCGTGCAGGAAAAGAACGAGTTAGCGGTCCTGATTTCAGCTGCAGCTTTGAACTTGCACATTTGACTGACTGATCCCTCTTGTGGTATCGATTAGAGTTCTTCATTTCCTGCCCTACAGTTGTTTATTTTACAGTGCTATGTTCTGCATCGGTTCGGCCTTTCTTCTGGTGGGAATCCCCTTGCAAAGTTCCCCTTCTGCCTCTGTTTCACAGAATTACACACTTCATCGCCTCGAGACCACTTAGCTTTCACAAAACCCTTTCTTCTCATGGAAGGCGCTATTACAAGAGATCCCGTAACAGAAGAGACAAATCACTGTTAGTTCTCATACCTCCTCACCACAGATATCATGCAGGCTATTTAAACAATAACAGCAACAAAGCACGTGGATTTCTTGCGGCATGTCACAAGGCTGAGCAGAACCACTGCTGAACCTTAAGTAACAGATGCAAATCTCGTGCCTTGTCGCTGAGGGATCAGTACCATCTGCATGACTGAGTGCTCTGCAATCTTCGGTATTTTGCTGCCTTTGCTGCAAAGTTCAGTAAGAACAAACCAACCCCTTAACACTTGGTTTTATGCTGGGAGGCTTGCAATAGTGAATAGCATGAGTATTTCCCCTGTGATCAAATAACCTGAAGGTGGTTCTGAAGGAAAAAGAAAACAAAACCCTTTTAATGTAATGGGGGTGTTAAATGAAAATAAAATATGGCCACTTAGGGGGCACTTTAATTAATTATTCCATTGTCAAACTTTCAGAAGAATCATTTTCCAGAACTCATCTTCTGGGGTAGTTTTGGATCACTTTTTATTTTATTTTATTTNCTTGACGCAATTTGGGGTCTGTAGCAGAAACTTGTTTTGCCACATCCATCTTGCTAAGTGTATTACAACTTTTCAGTTACGAGAACAAATTACTACGTGACAGTGCTGCATCTCATCTGCTGCACCTTCTGTCTCACTGCACCGTTATTGAAAATCACTTAATTGGGGCAGTACCTGCAGTGAACCTTGGAGTGGTAAGCGGGAGCCGAGCCGGGCCCAGGGCGGAGGGGCTGGGAGACCCACAGCCGCCAGCACTGTCCCTGGGGCTTCCAAGGATTACCAAATGGAGATGACATCACCCACAGCCAATCGGGGGCCCCCGAGGGGATGGCTGGATGGGAGCCATAGTCCACTTAAGTAACAAGACATGACATACCATGTGCTAATGCTAAATAATTTATCCCTCAGGCATATAGTGAATCGCGAAGCCAAGCTGAGACCTGGTCCACCGTTTGTAGTTTAAATTAAAACTGCTTTTTCCATTTTAAAGGGAGTGAGAAGCTTGTCAAATGTTGTGATCAAAAATGAGGCACAGAGATTCTGCTCCTCGCCTCTCTCTGTAGCTACAATTCAATCCAATCTTAATGCTTTGTAGTGATTTCCATTAACACCCAGGGAAATCTTTAAGTCTTGGTGAATATTCCATCTATCCTTGAAACTTAGGCATTAGCACCTGCAATACTAAACTTATGATATAGGTGTGTCTGTCTTACTAATGTTGCATGGATGTTTGTGTCTCACTACGGACCCAGAGGCATTTGTTCCTGCTTGTGCTGAAGATCACTGTCTTCCCTGTATGTTTGAGTAATAAACAGTAAACAGGCTGGAGATGATGTTAACCGTAGCATTTCTTTGCCTGCTGTTGGCTCCTGCAACTCGTAGTGTAGCCTTTCCAGTTCAGTGATCCTAATGAACTTTGCCGAGTTTTTACCATACATTTGTTAAAATATAGTGATGGTTTTGCTCACACTAAACAACATGTCCTCTGAAATTATGAGAAGCTGACAGTAGACAGAACCTTCCACAGTCTATCCTTATGTAGTACTTTGCATAAACGATTGCTCAAGTATTCTTTAAATTTCTAGAAACTGACAGTTAAATATGGTTTGTGTTGATGGGAAGGAGACAAGAATTGAATTATGTTATTTTACAAAAGAAATTAAGAAGGCTTGTGCCCTACAGACTGAGAATATATTTACCTAGACTCTATGTTGTTTGGCTAGTTAAAATCCAAAGAGCATGAAGTGGTACAGAGTTAACAGGAGCATGTGGAAAAAAATACGAAACAAATTGGTAGTGTCTCTGAGAGGTCTTCTGGGAATTCAGCTTTATTGCCACAGTAGTGTACTTTCCAGTATGCAATTACTCGTTGTCATGGAAAGGGATTTTGAAGATTTCTCTTCTTTTGGATGCTGCAATATATGGATGCGCTTATATTAAGTAAGAGGTTGCACTTGATTTTTCCTTTCCGTATTAATTTATGTATCTGTGTTCTTGTATGATTCTCAGCAGGCCACAACTCATGTTCCTCTTTGATAACAAAAAGAAAAAATATATAGTTCTCAGTGGTTAAGGAAAGCTCTTCTATTTATAAATTTCAACCCTGGCAAAAATGCATTTTTTTAATTGATCATTCTTTTTTCACTCAAACATTTGTACAATGAGCAACAAAGGCTTTGCATCTAAATCCAAGTAGGAACAGAATTTGGCAAATCTAATTCCTTCCTGGATTTTCGCAGCTCTACTTCCTTTAGGAAGTTTTTAGTCAATGGGAAACAAAGGCTTATTGAAAGGATTAAAGTTGCAACTATTCTCTTTGTTTCGGAGGTTCAATCACGGTTTTCCTCTAGTAAACAACATTAGCAATTAATAAGACTTCTAAAAAAACAGGAACTTTGGGGAAGTACGTGATTATGATAAGCAGGATTTCTTTTATCAGAACTGTAGACAAAGATGTAGTCTTTTTAAGTTCAGACAATGATAAACAACTGAGTATCTCAACGCATTTTAAAAGGATTCTTTCTGATAAAAGCAGGGCAACATGCACTACAGTCAGGGGTGGGCAGTACATTTAAATGGAATAAATCTCGTCAACAGTTTATTGTACCCCAAAATGATTCCAAATAGCTGCAAACAACTCACATTTCATATCTCGCATAAACCTGGTAATCACGTCTTTCTCTGTGAAATATCTATGCCCACTGGATATACAGCACTGCATATATTTATGAACTATTACCCATAAATTGTTTGTTGTTTCCTTTATATGATGCTTGAGAAAGGCGTTTGGATAGCAGCTATCTGTTCATGAATAAGAACACATGGAATA
Organism: Odontophorus gujanensis; assembly: GCA_013399175.1. Lineage (NCBI taxonomy): Eukaryota > Metazoa > Chordata > Aves > Galliformes > Odontophoridae > Odontophorus > Odontophorus gujanensis. The sequence continues at coordinate 251,786 of VXAB01012917.1, forward strand.
GTTAATCTATGTAATTTATCTTTTTCCGATTTTTTGTCAGGAAATAGCTTATGACTATTTTTATGTTTATGTCAGCTATATTTTTCTTACTCGCTTCAAGTGTGTTCCCAAGGAATAGTCCCTGAGTGAGGGAAACTGAGGGATACTTTGTGACTTTGGTGACAGCCTTCCCTGGAGGGCAGTGTGGAGCTGCAGGATGGCTGGAACGAGCGTGCCAGGAGAAGTTCCATGAACAGCTCATCTATTGTTTTGACCCAAGTGCCCATTTCTTTTTCTGAGGTGGCTCGTGTCCAAACGAGGCTGAAAACAGCAATCTGGAGCATAAAGGAACCGCAGTTCTGACTAGCCCCTTAAGTGCAAGCCCATTGTTATTTCTTAGACCCTATTGCTCATTTACAAAAAGCATCTTGAGCCATCGTCTTTCTGATAATAATTTTTACACTTTTATCTCACGCGTAGGCAGACTTTTTCTATCAGATTTTTTGATAAAGTGTTCCTGTGCCCTGAGCGTCTTTGATAACTTCTAACCCGGAGTTGGCTTTTGGTGAAGCTGTAAACCTTTAGAGACAGAAGGTTTCAGTAGAAATCCTGACTAAGAACTTTCTTTCAGCTGCAGGAACTGTGCTCTGTAATCAGTAAAACGTGAGTCAGGCACCCACATAAAATCTGATCTTTGAGATCATCCACTACAAGTTCTTTGTTGCTGTTTAAAACAAACAAGAAACAGAGTCGAGTCATCTAAGTGATTCAGTGTGACACACAGGATGGTAAATACTGTTTTTCTGACATTTTCGTAAAGCAGTGTGAGATAGTTTGTAAACAAAGTGTATTATTGGTTAAAGGTGCTACAACAAGCCCTGTGCATGAATACATTGAATCAGGCTGTGAAGACGGACACATAGAAATTCGTAAGTTTGCGTAAACAGACAGGCTGATTCCTAGAGGAAATAAGCGTTTGCATGAGAACAACAGCTGAACTAAAATCCCATAAGCCAGGAAAAACAGCTACACAATTACACTAACAGGTGGTTGGTTTCAAAACAAATTTCAAGGTCTGACAGCTCTGTGCACCTGCTTTGGGCTGATTTCTTTTAAGAACTTAGATTTGGCATGAGCCATTGATAAAAGCTGTAATTCTTTGTGTCTGAGAAAAGTCATAATTACCATATAGTGATGATAAACTTCTAAAGCTTGCTAGGAGTAGTACTTAGCCAAAAGGCAATATGGGTCATTCTGCACACTGTCATTATAGCTCAAGCTTTTCTCTACCTGAGTGCTTCAGGCAGACACCATTAGGATCAATCCTCTCCTGTAGACCGAGATAACTCCATCTCACCAGGGTGGTGCAATTTGGACTAGGTATGACTTCAGCCTTCTCTTTTGCCATCATAAGAAAAATCAAATTTTATTTGATGGGGGTTTTAGACAAAGATATTCAGAAAATTCTATTATAAGGAGTGTATTCTGCTCTAAATTTCTTTTAATTGCTAACATTTTAGTTGTGGAGGTCCTGTTTGTTTATTTATTTATTTACTTATTCTCAGTTTACATTACTTTTTTTCCCCAAGTTTTAAAGTAAAGCAGGTTGTTCATTTTAATTTCAGGGGGAAAAAAGAAGATGTGCTTTTATCATTTAAATTTCTGTACTGGCGGTCGTTTTGGATGGCTTATTTGTGTCAGAAATAGTAGAAATCTTAAATTTGATCAGAACAGATTCACAAATGTAATCTTTTGGTTTGAAGCTTACTAGTTTAAATGGAATTGAAATAGTATTTTGAGAACTGTCTGAACACCTAGGAATTAAAGTTATTCTTATTTTCAGATCAGGTCCCTATTATTTGTGCTTGACTGCAGTTCTGACATTCAACTGCAGAGATTGTGTGGGTGAATAAATCTCAGGATGTGTACATTTTCCATAATTAATTAATATTTAGTAGGGCAGTAACCCTTTCTACCTGTGCAACCAGTAGAGGCTGGCTGTCCAATGTACTCTCTAAAAGAAGAAAAATACTTTCTCTTAAAGAAAGCTAGCTACCACATAGCTCTTGTGGTAACCTGCGTTTACACCAAGTTCAATGTGAAACCACATCCTCAGACTGAACTGCTGATACAGATGCACCCCTGTCCATTTCAGATGGAGTCATCCAGGTTAGCAAAGCCCTGCAATGTAAGCTAACCTGGCTGACCTTATTGAAATAGAACAGGAAATGTTCTAAAGAATATAGCATAGATAAGGATTAATGATTTCCACTGGAGTGCTTTATGATGAACAATTGAGAAAGAGTTAACAGGTAGTACTTGTATTGTACAGCTGTTTGCAGAGGAATGTTTCTCTATAGTGTGAGTCATTCTGAGATGTGCATCTGAAGTTTTTGTCTTTTACAGATTGCCACTGTGCTGCCTGCATTGCTATGATTAGCAGTTATTCACCCAATACGAAAACTACATGAGTTGTGTTGCTCCTAGTATATCTGTAGATTTCTAACTGCTGTGGGATGATCCTTTGGCTTTTTAGAATGTGACTCTAATCTTTTCAGAAGTTTGGGACAGATCAGGATTTAGCTTTGAATGCTTTTCTCAGAGATCTGACTGCTGAATAGTGCTCAGATTTTAAATGGAAAGATTTGACCCACTTTGGGAAGGAAGAACAAACAGAACTGGAAGTGGGGAGGTGACCTTTAATAGTACATGAACTACTTCTTAACAGGCTTTACAATTGCTTTGTTTCTTCCTCTCCTAGTGCTATAAACATGGATAGCCAGAGGAAGACCATAGAAAACAACTCAAGGAAGCCCTGAAGACTGTTGTGAAAGCAAAGAAGCCAGCTGGACTGGTTAGTGTTAAACACAAGTTCTAACAATTGTATAGTGACACACAGCCTCGAAGGAAATTTGTGTTTTCCCCTCTTAGACATTTTTCTTTTTTAAAGAGGGAAAACTTGTCCTGAATTCTTGTTTAGATGTTACACCAGCAGCAGTTAGATGATGAGATTAAATGACGTACTGTGTGCATCTGTACAGTTTATAATTTTAGCTGGACCATTTGCATAGATACACATCAATAGCAAAAGCAAAACATTTGACACTGTCCTGTACAACATCTTTGTCTTGTCTTTAAATTGTGAGACATGGATCTGACAGATGGAACATTTGGTGAATGAAGAATTGGCTGGACAGTTGCACCAGAAGAGTTGCAGTCAATGGTTTGATGTCCAGGGGACATCCAGAGATGAATTGTGTTCATCAGGGCTTGGTATTGGGACCAGTGCTCATTAACTTCATTGTTGGTGACACGGACAGTCTGGCTGAGTGCACCCTCAGCAAGTTTGCTGATGACGCCAAGCTGCGTGGTGCAGTTGACATGCTGGAAGGAAGGAATGCTGTGTAGAGAAGCCTTGATAGGCTTGGCAGGTGGGCCTGTGCAAACCTTGTGAAGTTCAAGGAGCCCAAATGCAAGGTCCTGCAGCTGTCTTGGGACAGTCCCACACACAGATGTGGACTGGGCAATGAGCAGAATGAGAGCAGCCCTGAGGGGAAGAATTTGGGAGTGTTGGTTGATGAAGAACTTAACTTGAACTAGCAGTGTGCACTTGCAACCCTGAAATCCAAGTGTATCCTGAGCTACATGAAAACAGGGAGGGACACTTTAACTGGGAGTGTGGCAACAGGGCAAGAAGTAACAGCTTTAAGCTAAAAGAAGATAGATTTAAATTAGACATCAGGAAGACATATTTACCATGAGAGTGGTGGGGCATTGGCACATGCTTCCCAGGTAAGCTGTGGATGCCCCATCCCTGGAAGTGTTCAGAGCTAAGTTGGATATGGAGACTTAGGCAGGACTGATCTAGTGGGCCCACAGCAGGGGGTTGAAATGATATGTATGGTCTTTCGTGTCCCTTAAACCCAAATCAGTCTATGATTCCAGGACAGAGAAGAGCCAGGAAGCTCAGTGTGTGTTTATCTACTATCTACTGCACTTCTGTCATCGTTTCATGATTGCAAAGTTTATTTGTGGTACTACTGTGGCATTAAATAATGTGGATTTGCGTCACTCTTGGGTACGAGTTGTTGTATCTGATTGGAATTGTTTTTTAATACAACATTTTCATAATTATGTGGTATCAAACCATTTTGATATCTATCATTGTTCAAAACACCAAACCAACAAACAAACCAACAAAAAAACCCAGTACCTTAGTTAAAAAATTTTAACTGAGCATTTTAAAGAGCAATTTGTTTTGGAGAAATCCATATTGATTTTTCCAAGAGAATACAGGTGGGATGCAATGAAAAAGGCATTTGTATTAACTTACTGATGATTTTTTACCAGCAGCAGGAGAAGAGGGATGCAAGAGGAAGTTTTCTTCGTATTTCTTTTCTTTTTCTTTTCTGCTGTGATATAGGAAAACAGTAATGCGAGATCACTAGGTTAAGATAAAGAAAGATGTATAAAAGTTCTTACCGTTCAAATTATATGAAAATTAAAAAGCTCTAGACATTAGAGTTTTCATTCTTTTACTTTGAGATAGTACAGAGACTACAGCATTGTCTTTGGGGACATTACTACATTTTAAAAACAAACAATGGACCTGGGTAATATGGGCATGGCTTCACTGCTCTAATCTTCACCAGATATCAGCAAAGTCTCTTGCAGCTAGTCTGTCTTAACTAGAACCAGGAACATAGATACAAAGCAAACGAAGGTAAATTTAAAATATTTTTTTCTTAAGTGTGCTGAAACATTGTTTGACATTCTGTTCTTGTCATTTAAAGAAAAGCTGGGATTTGCACTTCAAAGCTGTCTTCCCAGATAAGTTATAAGAGGGTACACTACGTCCTGATAATGGAAGCATTTAATGTGAAGTGATTTCTCCACATTTCTCAGTAACTTAAAATTGCATTTTTTAAACTGGTACTGTGAAGCAAGTGAGAGCATTGTCATACATAAAGCTCACTTTTTAATACTTAATAATGGACTGGATTCTGTTTGTAGTCTTTCTATAGCCCTGGTAAATAGACAGCTACTTAATCCAAGATTGAACAGGAGAAGATTTTAATATATCCATTTCCACTAAAAAAAGACTCATTTTGCTTAGTTTGGACACAATTACTAGAGGAAGTACATTTGTCATTGAATGGAAAAATACATTTTTTTAATATGATATCAAAATTCTTAACCTCTTGCTTAGGAGGCCATACGTACAGTTAAGACATGCATACAGTTGAGAACATTGAACTGTTAGTAGTTTGTGGTATTTTGTATCTGAAGAAGCAAGGAGTCAGGATAATACTGACAGGTCATAGATTAAAACTGTGAATGAGAGTAAGTTTGTAGGTATCAAATCTAACTTTTCCTAGTTTGTGATGTGTAGAAGAGATGCTTGGTCTAGGTGGTATTGGTGTTGAAAGCAGGTGGTACATCTGTGCATGTGATTTGAAATAGCCGTCATGCATCTCCAGAGTACCTGTTACCAAGGTCACTGTAATGTTACATAGTGTTCTTGGTCCCTGCCCCTCTTTTTTTAATCACGTATGAGTGAAAACAACATGTCCTTGTTGTCCAGGAGATGTGCACAAGCATTTACACTGCGCACTGCCCAGTGCCCTCTGACTTCTTTTCTTTCATTTTTGTCCCTCCACTGGGCTGCCTGCATTGGCCTCCACAGCAAATTTGATTTGAATTTGAAAAAAAATTCCAAGCAAAACATAGCAAAAAGTTTTACAGACATCTCTGATATAAGTGAGAGGATGTTTTCTTTTCCTGTTTGATCTTCAAGAGCCACATTCTGCTTGCATACACTAACTCCTATTTTTAAATAGTAACTCTGTCTCTGTGGTTGGTTAAGTTACTGAACAACATTTCTCATTTTGGACTTCACTTTAATTTTCAGAGAAACAGTCCAGGAATCTTAGGAATTAGCAACGAAGAAGAGGTTTAACTGGAATTTTTTGCAAGCTGAAATAGTTCTGTCAGTAAAACTGAAATTCTTGTATCTGTTAGAGGCCTGGTTACATTTAGAAAATGATTTTATCCACTATACCTTAACTTCATTTGTAGGGAAATTTGAATTCTAAGGTAACAACAGGTGTTTTAAAGTATGCATGCACAACAGGAGCAAAAAGAGATGGCTCTGCGTGAGGGAGAACAAAACTGAGGAAGAAGGGGAGTTTCTAATTATGGCCTCGTGGTCAAAGACTGGAAATAGAGATTAACCTAGAATAGCAAAGAAAAGTAATATTGTTTTAACTCAATCTGTAGTACCTGCAGAGTCATCTACAGAGAGAGCATTACTCCTGACTTCTCAGACACAGTATTTCTATTTAAAAGCTTTGTATTTGATTCCATGTCTGGAATAACTTTTTGTGCAACATACTGCTTCAATCTCATGTATTCATTGTTGCAAAGGGAAAGCAATGTCGTAAGTCCATTCATGATTTAAATTATGATGGTGGAAACTGAGGAGACTCTTCAGCACAGCAATAATGCTTCTTTTTCTTCACTGCAGTTATAAAAACATGAAAAGATAACATTTTTTTTTACACGTTGTTCCAATTTGATTTAACTCAAGCCGTGATCTTATTATGAACTTCATAGTTTTCTTCCTTTCTGCTTTGTTTGTCACAAGCCATTTTCTGCTTAGGTGGCTAATTTTAGGTTTGCTTTGGAAAAGTGGGTGTCCTGGCTTTGTGTGTCTCAAATGCTTTGACCTTAAACTGAACGGAATACAGCCTGGAATCACTTGAAATCCAATTGCTTCCAGTAACCTTGGAAAGGCTCATGTAAATATGACACAAGCTCTGAAGGAGGACACTGAGAGGTCTGTTTATGCATGAGAGGAGAAACTTACTGTCCAGACTAACTGATTTAAAATTCATGTTTCTATTTCATAAGACACCTCCAAAAAATAAAAAAAAAAAACAACAGAATAATGCTTAGAGTTTAGTTTATCCACTTTGAATTGATATTTTAGTTTGCTGTCATTTTTCACTGAATTGCGAATAATGGAAATGATACATTTATAAAATGATTTTACTTTTTTCCTTCTATTTGATCTGTATTGTTTTTTTCCCCTTCTCTTTTTCTTTTATTTCTTTCTAGTTGATCTCTTGATTTTCTGAGTTTGTTTCACAGTAATGCATAGTTTCTACTGATTGGCAAAATATGTCAATGGAATCAAGTCAAATAGGGTACTTCTAATATTTATTTTTCCCTTTTCTGGGTTTATACATTGTAGCCAGCTTGGTGAGGAGCTGCATTTAAATACAGGCATCATTAGTGAAGATTTGTGTGTGCACAAGTGAGAGCAGAATTGGCTTAAAGTCTACGTCAAAAGGAAACTGTGTAGGATCCCACCGTCCCTACCTGTTTCCCTTTCCAACTGCAATGAGCTGAATCAGAAGGAAACTAATGAATTTTGGTCGATTTCCTTCAGCACACCAAAGCTCTTTAAACACACACTGAAGAAGGGAAATGAAGTAGGATTAGTCCATTTCCCTTTGAAGCCAGCTGTGTGTTCACAGTGCAAGTACTGGAACGTTATTTCACTTGCCACTTTCTGGCTGTGGGCCAAACTGTAGTATCATCTTAAATTGATGCAAGAGCTGAAAATACCTTGAGTAACACACAGACTGCCTCTGAGCAGTGAGTCAGAAATTGGTATCTGAATGGCAAATTAACTCGTGTTGGTTTTTTTTTTTTTTCAGTTCTTTGCCTCTTTGGCAAAAACTTCATCTTTTTCTTTAGCTTTGAAGTGTCCATATACAGTTCTGAGCCTTATTTTCCCTTTTAGATTCCCTTCAGGTTTTCCCTTTTTGACTTCAAACAGGACTGTGAATTTTTAATGTAGTGTTAAGACATGTTGTTTTTTTTTCCATTTAGTGCTATAAAGTTGTATTTCATCTTATGCAAATTGTGTTTGGGGAGGAAGGACATTTGAGGAACTGTGTAATGCTGTATATGTGTTACTCATGCAATTACTATTGTTCTGCCTTTATGTAGGACTCCAGAAAGGACTCCAAAACATTTGTTAAATAATATTATGAATTCATAGCACGTGAAACTCTCAGGGTCTGCAATTTTCTTTTTGCACCAAAAGGTTGAAACATCTCAAAAAGTAGCTGCGGTCTCATGAGTGCTGTGTCATAGCTGTGAAGGGAAGGATTGGAGCACTTGGGCTGAAACTGTTCTTCTGAAGAGTTATTGGGTCTCTGAGTCCTCGCAGAGTCTTAGTTTCAGTGTGCCCATACTCATTGGCCTTGGCTCTGTCTGTTACAGAGCACTGATATAGCAGTGCTGGCAGGAATTTGTTCTGTTGTGCTGACTCCAGGGATCAGTGGATGATGATTCTTGGTTGCCCTTAAAGTAGATGCATACTAACCAAATTAGGGATTTGTAGATGAGGACTGGGAATTCAGACTTGGCCGAGAGGTGAGAGGAGAATTGGTGGAATGCTCAGAGCACCAGAGCAATGTTAGACTGCGTCAGGCTGAGCGCAGCACAGCTTCTCTCTGAGGTTCACCTTTGCTTACAGATTGAGGGAGCTGCTGAGTTGGTAACAGAACTGACAAAAGGCAACTAATATAAAAGCATGCTAGCAATAAATTAAGGAAGTTAACAATAAAAAGGAAAATTGCTTATTATTTTGACTGCAGTTTCTTATCTAATAATAGTACTGTCTATAATAGACAGTGATGGATTATAGGTGCAGAACTGAGTTCAGTTCTCAAAATCTGAATCTGTATGACCTTGGCTTTTAAGAACATTAGGCAGACCAAACCTGAATCTATGGATAAAACTGATCACTCTTCAGTCTGTGGAAAAACCAAAGGAATTTCTTTGTTCACTGTTCTTTGTTCTCAGGAAGGCACACTGGAGGGAGGAAAAATGAGAAAAGATATGCTTACATTCTTAAAGAGACCTTAAAAAAAAAAAAGTCTACACAATACCCGGGCTATAAAGAGCCAGGTAGGAAACAAGGAACCACCTTGAGAATTTACATGCAAAATGGCCCTTAAATGAGAGCTACAGGAAAGTTTGGCAAATATCAGTATGTACTGTTAACTCAGCCAACAGAAAACTGTCAGTATTCTGCAAAGCCAAGAAAACAGTCCCAAACGTATGCACGCAGATTAGACATGCATGACTTTTAGGGGCCCTGAGATGGAGGAGGATGCAGCCGATCAGGGGAGTGGGGAAAAAACAAACAAACAGAAAAGTGCAGATAATTCAGTGCTCCCCAACCCTCCACTATGGAGATGTTCCCTTTTGTAGCTCATACAACAGAGGTAGAAATTAGGCCACAGCATCACTGGAGCAGACGGGCAGGCTCTGTCTGTGCAGCAGCAGCATGTGCTTCTTTTCAGGGAGTTGCATGGCAACGGAATGCTGTCCGCCTGGATAGCTGCAGGAGCCCATTGAAACCCATGGACAGCCAAGAGAGGAGAGAAAGGAAGAAAGGAGTTGGGGGAGTGAGCTCACCAGTTCAGACATTTCTGGCAGCAAAGTGAGGACGCCACGAATGAAAGAGGGGAAGAGTAAACTAGGAAAAGGGAGAAAAACTGTGGTTCTTAAAGAGTGAATATCTCCAGAGATGCCTAGTTTTATTTCATACAAGTTAGAGGGATGTAATATCATTCATCTGGTAGAACATGTGACGATAATCATGTCCACAGACTTGTATAAATTGAACGGGCATTCTTCTAAAAATCAGAAAGTGCTTGTGGAAAGCTGGATATGCACGCATGAAGTTACTGTAGATATTGAGAAGCATCCTCCAAGGCAGCTACTTGCCCTGTCTGGCACTCCAGGTGATGGGGCTTTCAGGCCAGTAAACTCAACTGCCACTAGCCCAGCAAAGACATGCAAGCTTCTGTAATGAAGTCATTACGTGCTGTGCTGGGGACAGAATCTATTGCAGTGACCAGTAACTAGATAGCATTGCTATGCCAGATGACTAAATTCTGTTAGTTTGGGAAGTAGCTAAATATCACTTCAGCTGGGATTTTCAAGGGTCTAAGGGAGTCAATTGTTTAACTCTCACTGAATTTCAATTGCATACCTCCCAGGGAAAATTAATGAGCTGATTCCTAGGAAACCTTGTCGTTTCCAGAAGAGCCCACATTTTTTGCTTGCTGTCCGGTTGTGTTTTCCACCTCCTTCATAGATATGAAGTATTCATTTTTACATGCAGAAATGTTTATCAGAAATTTCACTTTTATTAAGAATTTGAAAATTTGGAGTCCTTGCTCTTATGTAACAAACTTTCAAATGACTCCAATTAAATTATTCTGCCAGAGTTGTGAAACAAACTGTTGCAAGGACTGACACTCTGACCACTCTAAGTTAGCAACTCTCTGATGTAGCTGGTTAGTCCTCACACACTCATGATCAGATTCAGGAAATGAGCACTAAGTCAGCCTTCACTGGAGGCTGTTGCAGCATGCTTTCTAAGTAAAAACTCCAGCCCTGAAGAAAATATTGGAATTAGTAGAGCATTTCCTGTTTGGTTATTTAACTGAATCAGACCAATATTCCATCTAATGTGAAACCAGCTACTGACAGTTACCAAAAGCACTGGAGTGCATATTATGAGTAGTTTTGAAAAGGATTGCCTGTAAGGAGAATTTCTTTCAAGCCATAACCTGTTAGTGGTGAGGTTATTTTTTTAACTATAAAGCCTAAAGAAAACATACCTTGGCCATTCTAAGAACTCCTGGTGGTTTGTAAGATCCTTACAGACAAATGCATCTCTTAAGAGTTTGAATTATTGTTTTATGGTTAACAATTTCAAAATTGCATGCTGCAAGGAGCACCTCAAGCTGTTCATTCTTTGGTTTTCCTTTTGCTGTGTATAGGAATTCTGATAGTGAAATGAATGCTCTTAATACCTTCATATTAAGAAAGGGACTGCACAGTCATTATTGTGCATGAAACTGATGAGATGTTAGGAATAAAAGGTACCCTCCAGGAATATGGATGTGGTGTCATACTGTCCTGCTGTGGGAAGGCCACTCTTCAGCAGCAGCCAACAGCATCAGAATTTCAGGAATGACACTCACAGACTCAGATAAAAGCAGCCTGGACCTTTTCTCAGTTGTGTAATTGGGTGATTTACTTTGGCTAAGGCAGAGATTAGGAAGCTCTCTTTGCAAAAAAGATACCCAAAGAACTGTACACGTATTTCCATTATTTCTAAAAAATTCTGCCTTATGAGTTAACAGAGAATTACAGTTTCTCACATCATGAGATATAAAAGACTGTAATAAAATAAAATAAAAGATAGGCAAAGTAAGTAATTTGGTTTCCTTTGAAAACCAGAATGTAAATTAACTTTTTATTTGTTGTTGCCTCTAAAAGTGTTGTGATTTTTTTTAGAAAGGTAGGATGTCTGGGGATAACTAACCACCTGGATAAAGGGTGGTTGTGATAGTTACAGCTGTAGCATGTGCAGCACTTGAAGAAGCAAATCTTTGTGGATCAAGCATCCGATGTACTGCATCTATGACATTCATATTTTAATTCATGAGTGCAGACTTCTAGGGTCTTTTTTGTAGATTCTGTGTTGCTGCTGTCATCAAGCATATCATTCCTGTTATTCTCAGTTCACTGGGTTGTGCAAGAAACAGTTTTTCTTTCAAAGCCCAGGAAATGAGCCATGTTGATTGTTCATCGGAGAATACAGCTGAAATTTAGCTTTGTGTTTGACTGCAGGAGAATTTTTTTCTGTAATCAAGAGCCACGTATCCATTCTGTCTGAAAGTAGGATCGCAAATTCCCAGGTTTTCCAGGATATGTGAATATTTCAGCCATTCTGATACAGTAGGACCGAGCTCAGCCTTTACTTTTCTCTTATCAGATTTGCCATACTCTACAATACAATAAAAGCCCCCCCCCCACACACACACAAAAACAATGTTAAAATAAGGTTAAGGTGAGGACACATACTCACAAAGGAAGGAAGTTCTGAAATACTGTTTTCATTAAAGTCTTCACTCAACAAACAGAGTGTTAGCAAAAGTTGAAGGATCTGTGGCTGAGGAGGACTGAAAGTATCCTAACGTTTTTACTGCTGCAGTATAAGCTTTATTGTACATAGTGATTCGTCAGTGATCTGCTCCAGCTTGGTAATCCCATCCACTATCAAAATGAATGAAAAGCTACTGCAGTAGATTAGTTGCAATGCTTGCTGCTGTACATTTTAATGCATCAGTAGATTTTTTCTTTGATACCCAGAAAAAAGCTTTGAAAGCAGAGAGCCTATGTTCAAATCTGAAATTCTCCTTCTACAAACATCCTCTAATCATCCTGTTAAGTGTATTAAGTGCTGATATACCAGCTTGAGTAGCTGATTTCAGGGCTGGATTTTCTGTGCACATTACTAATTGGCAGTCGATAGGCCGTGTGCAAACCCACATGGAGCTTTTAAATTTTGCCCAGACATACATTTCTGAGCACATTTACTCAATTTCTCTCAGATATCACAGAAAATGTATTTGATACAAATCTCGCTCACTTTGATGTGGTTTGCATAGATTTCATGAGTAGGATTTGACGCCTAGATATTTTTTTTCTTGATTGACTGCCTCTTATGTTTGCTTGTATTTTGACATGATATCATTCATACATATCATATCCTGTACATAATTTTAAAATGACCTGGGGTAATTTAAGGAATTTCATGGAAAACCATATTTTGGAGGCAAAATATTATCAGAAATTATCAGTCAGCATTCTCAGTAGATTTTTATTCTGTGATAGGAAGAGAGATTTTTTTCAATTAAATAAATATAATCTGTAAGTGTATTGAGATGATGAAATAGAATCAGCTGGCAATAAATAAATGCCAAGCAAAAACTGCAGTTTGCTGATTCCAGTAATGAGGGTGCATGGAAGTAGCAGAAGGAAGCCATAGTGACCATACAAGCATCAAACAGTCACACTTCTTACAAATATCCTGTTCCTTCAAAAGAATAAAAATAAATAGTGTTCACTGAGTAATCTAAATTTTGTAGGAGTGGCTTTGATCAATTTTTCAGAAGGTCTGTGCGTACCTCACAAGAGCTGGGTTTAGCGGAGGGCAGTGGGAGCACTGCAGCACTCAGGATCCTGCTGTGATTGCTGCTTGACTTCTGAACATGCTGTAAACAGTAAAAACAATTCTGGTGCTTTCTAATTGCCTGCAAGCATAAAGATATGAACACTTTTGCAACATGGTTTATACATAAAGTAACCAGACAAATCTCAGTGTTATATCTATTGTTTTGTACCAGGAAATATTGGGATTAGGGCCTTTTTTTGTTTGTTTGTTTTTTGTGCACAGGTAATTAATAAACAGTTAATGGTCAAAGGAAACAAAAATTTCAAAGGTGTGTATATTTAATTTCACTTCTGTATAGGAGACATCATTAAGTGTATTGAAACAGGCTCTTTTATTGCTAGTGTAAGTCACTCGTAGATGATTTTATTCTGGAAAAAGAAGGTCCATACATTGACTGTTGGTATTTTAAAGAAAGTGTTCTACTTCAAACAAATATGCTTTATTTGTATGACAAATTGTTTGTTTGTTTTCCATTTCTTTCTCTCTTCCCTCTATTTTTAAACATTTCTTCTCATCAGCAGACAATACAATCAATGACTTAACATAAATAAAATATATGAGGTAAATGATGACCAGATTTTCAGTTATTGTGAACATTTTGTTTATCATGAATTGGGATGTGTTTCTTTAAATGAACTGTCAAAATATGATGGCTATCAGATTAAGAACAAATCTCAATTGATTTATTTTATATTTAAGTACAGATTCTTGATTGTCTGTGTTGTCACAGTTGATAACTTGTTGAACTGTGATATATTATTCCAGCTGGGGAGTGGCCAGTTTAAGTATATCAATGAATCAATGGTTCCATTTTCCTTTCCTCCCTCGCCCCCCCGAATTTCATCAGTTTTACTCTCTTGTGCTTTCCTCTGGGTTCTCAGTTGTTATTTAGGGAACAATCCTAGTGTATTTAGGGTTGTTTAATATAATACATGTTTTCACATTTAATTTGCTATAAAATTTACATATGTTTGGCAATGCCATGTCAAATGAGAGTAAATCCTAAGGAGGTGCCCCTTACTTAACCCAGTATCTTCTGTTATCCGAAGAATAACTTCAAAGCTGATTATTTTACTAAGAGGCACCACACAGAGCAACCCTTTGATTCTCCCCTTTTACTGCTCATGAGCTCTGGTGAAACAAATTAAAATAAAATTTCTCAAAGACTTCTTCTTTATATTTTCAGTTGCCCCAATAAAAGGGTTCACCTCCACATTATTGGGTGTGCTGTAAACTGCTTTTCTGTTGAGCTACAGTGATTACCATTTACACATTCCTTAGTTTAAAGGAAAAAAAGAAAGCTTTATAACATGGAGCCTGTATTACACAGCCTGTCATTGTGTTTACATGATTCAATACTGCAGCTGTTTATTCCCTTTTTTCTTTTTCTCTGACAATAATTTTAGATGATATTTGTTGAAGTGAAATCGTGTTCATGTTATTCACCTATATTAGAAAAATCATACCACATTTGAAAGTGTCATCGTGATTGAAATTGCATTGAGAATTTAATAGATATGAGCAGATGGGTCCCCAGTTCAATCCCTACACTTGGTTATAGTGAAAGATGTGTACTTCTGAGAACCAGTCTTTAAGTAATGACTATACCATATGTTGTTGTAAAGAAAAACATTAAGGTTTGCTAACTGTTAAAAAAATACTGTGTATCATTCAAACTCATTTTAAGATCACCAAAGTTATCTCAAAACACAGAGTGAGTGATTTAAATCAAGCATTTCAGCAGTGCTGATTAGCATTTAATCTTATATGTTCTAAACAGCTATGTGGCTAATTGAGAAAGACTTAGAAAATTGCTTGTCCTATATTGAACAGTTTTTTGTCAAATCATTTAACTGGGCTGTCCTGAAGTTTTGTTTGATATGTGAGAACGTAGCCATCTCACACTGTTTTTATTATGAATGCAGGAAGTAATGGTTGTTAGGGCCTGGGAATCCCGTTAAAACATACCCTTGATTTAACGTGTTGCCACTGACAGTGGATTACTTTTAAGCAAAAGAAAGAGCTTGAAGTATTCATGTATTAGAGGTCTTTGCAGAAGGTCAAGTAAAAAAATAGCATACTCAAAAATGATATAGAAGATGAAATCAACAACCTAACTCTTAGTGCATTAAAAGTAACCACACACTTAACATGTGAACTCTGTTAATTTGAAATATTTTGATACAGCAAATAAGAGAATGGTAAGCCAAGGTTATAAGCAGTAGTATCTTTTACTGGTCAAACTGACTTAACTGAAATAACAGCTGGACTTTCTGGAGAATTACTTTAAGTAAAGCAACTTCTTTTGTCTAGTAAAAATGCTAGTTGTCCCTATACAGCTTAAATAATCTATATGCATGTAGTTGCAGCATCACTGCTACTAGAGACATCATGTACTTGTAAAAATAAAAACTTTTTTTTCCTAGTTAGCCTTCATTCTGCTGCACAAATTGATCAGTTCCTCTCTGGAGCAAATTCAGATACAATACAATTACTCAATCAGTCAGCAATGGTGTTTCATACCACGTGGCCCCTGTTAGAAGTGGTATGCTTTGAGCCAGAGACCATTAGACAATGCTTGCGTGGAATTGCTGTCGGAGTCCATCAGATGTATTCCAAATTGGTAGCCACAGGGCGTGCTAGACCCTGGGTCTGGAGACTCCACTTCTGTCCTTTACAGCTGAGCTTTTATCTTCCAAGGCTGAACCCTTGACAATCTGGTATTGTTTTAGGTCTTATTTTATAGTATTCTCATCGGGAAAACACCAATTGTAATTAATATTTGGTCTTTTGAAGTGCATTCTGAAGTCCTTAGTAAGTTCTGCCTTTAACTAGGATATGAGCTGCGATAGCAGTGGTCTTGGTAATCTTTTCAGGTAGACTGAGGAATAACTCCACGCTAAGGTTGAATGAGCAGTTGTGTTGAATCACCAGGAATATGCTGTCTGTATAGTTTTTGTCTTCTGGCTGTCAAGGGATTCTTTAGATTTTGTCACTGCTTACTGCAGCATTGAAACCAATATAACCTCTGTAGTATAAGTACACTTAGTATTTTATGTACTATTTTTGAGTAAGAATGGGAAGTCTTTCTAACACATAGGTAATAATTAGGTGATGAAGGAATGCATATTTAAGAATGTAATGCAGTGGCACAACTGATGAGCTGTACAAGCACACTCATAGATAGTGTTGTAGCTGTGGTAATCTGAGAACGTAGAACAGGCAATGTCAGGATTCTAGGAAGGGACAAAGACTATAGTTCTCAGCTGGAGTAACAGATGTGCTTTTGTAAATGCAAGAGAGAAAGAGAAATCAAGTAGAAGCAGCAAATTTCAAACTTTATTCTGTTTCTGAATAGTTGCTTTGATAATTCACCTGTTTATGTTGATCTATTTAAAAGTTTGAGTGACAAAAAAGTGGCAAGTACTACTGTGGCATAGGGAGAGATGGAAAAGTCATTAGCCACTGGGAGACTGAAGGACAGTGGTAAGAAACAACAACAAAGGGAAAGCTTAAAAGCAACTACTGAAGAGAAAAAACTAATTTACTGAGATAGAGAGTTTTGTATAAACAAAACCCCAGCAATACTCTTCCAAATTAATCTCGTGAATTTTAGTTGTTTCTTGTGGGTTTATGTCAGAATTTCTCCACCAGTCTCCTTGCCAGATAGTGATTCACTATCTTTAGCGTAATTGTCTTCACATTTGTATTTAAAGAAAGTAGACTCCTTCTTTGTTCTTGGATTTTCTTAAGATGAAAGTTTTTTCTCTTTAAGTGTGACACACTTGTTCTTTTATTTGGTGAGAGAATCAAAGCAGCTGAGATTGCATAGCATTGTCTCTAATCAAATGAAAGCTGATAACTGTAGCTTGAAAGTGAAACCCAGCAGCAGTTCCAATGAAAACAAATCTCATTAACTGTAACTGTTTTTTTTCTATTTATATTGCCTTGTTTTCTATCTGCTTGCAAATTGCTGCTTCTTTCTTCTTCTGTTGTAGTTCTAAGAAGCCAAAATGGAACTAAATGTGCTTTGATTGTATTTACAACATTATCCAAAAAGTCACTGCCTCTCATATCGTGTGGAAGGTACATGATCTGTTTTTTAAAGAATCAATTATTTGAACTTTATAGAAAGTTTGTTGTTTTGCAATATCAATACTTCTTTCATAACAAATTTGTCTGAAATGCTTTCAAAGAAAGATTTCTTACAAATTTTCAAAAGAAGACATGGTTGGAGGCCTACTGAAGTCTTTCCTGGAACAATATGATTCTCAAACAAGTGTTGTTTATTAAATGCCTTTGTTAGTGTATGCATTTTATTTTCAGTAATGATGAATGTAAATGTTTATAAAACCTCTCTTTTTGCCTGTAAACTATCTTCCCAAAATATAATACAGTCCTGCTGTGAAACTCAGCACAAGTCTGATGATGAGCTTTGCTCACTTGCCACTGCAAAAGTCTCACTGAAGATGTACTTTTAAGAAGTCACATCTCACCTTACTGATACTGAAGATACTTAGTATGGAATTGATAGAATGACAAATATTGGTTTAATATGCAAATATATATCATAGCAAAGAACAAAATAGCTGAACTGTTTTTCAAAGTGGCAATTGCAAATGCAAGCATGGATGCAAGTATTTGCACACAGTATGCTTGCATATGCAAAACCAGAAATTTATGTGTTGTAATCATACCTGTGCCTGCAAAATGTTGAATATGTAAATGTGCAAGTAGGTAATTTGAAAGGACCATTTCTCATGCAGCTCAATACTTCTGATACAGGCAAGAGCTGAGGACAGCAACAATTGTGTAGCATTAATTCATTTCTGTGGAAATAAAAGGGTTGTATATTTGATTGACTAGTAACATTAGATACTGAATGTGCTTAATACACATGGGAAAACTAAGGTTATTGTGTGCTTGTTTAAAAAATAATTCCCTCTGGACAAATGGGATCTTCTGAATCAGGTGATGCATGAGCTGGTAGTTCCTTAATGATAACTGTTTCATAAACATTATAAAGCATATTAAAATCATCATCCATGATTCTCATCAGTGAGATTTCTGTAAGGAACTGTGTATTTTAAGGGAGAACATAGAAAAATGCTTATGATAAAATGTGCAGTTAAGTTTTACACAAAAATTGGCGAAAAAAACCACTATCTGGGCAGTTTGTAATAAGAGGAATCACATCAGAAAAAATATGTTATTTAGAATACTTCTGTGCTCTGGAAAATTAAGGAGGGAGGGAATGGATGAAAGAGAATATAATAATGCTCGTACTTTCCACATTCACAGGGTCACAGCATTATTGACACTGGAAGGGACCTCTGCTGATGGCTCGTTCCTAAGGCCGCTCTCAAAACAGGGTCAACTACAACAGGTTGCACAGGACTGTGTCCATTTGGGTTTTCAGTATATCCAGTGATGTCACTTTCCCAACTTGCATGGGCAGCCTGTTCTGTTTTTTAACCAACTTCACAGGGAAAAAAAAAATTACTTTTATGGTTAAATGGAATTTCCTGTGTTTCCCTTTGTTCTCATAGAGAAACTAAACTAAATGCGAAACACATTAGCAGTCTTAAACACTGCATTTTCAGTTAAAGAATGAAGAATTTCTTGTGCTTTCTTTCACTGGGTTTTGAGCTAAAAATTCCTTTCTGCATGGAACATATCCTTAGGTAGATTTTGACTGGTTGAGGAAAATCTCCTGCAAAACAAAAGCAAAAAAGAAAAAGTCAAATAACATGCTATGGCATTACAAGTCCAGTTTTATAGTTAGAGAAATGTAAATCTCTTCACAGTTCTAAATTAGTGCTTGAAATAGATACTCAGACATGGAATTTGTGTGTATTAGCAATATGCAGTATTCCTTCCTGAATGTGGGTATTAATTGGCTGGGAGAAGCTGCTGAAAGGGGGAGAAAATCACATAGTATTTTCACGTATCAGGTTTAGTAGACCATCTAATTATAACTTGACTGTCAGTGGAAAAAGTGCTTGGGTAATCTTTTTCAATACTGTAAGAAGAGAGAAGGAAAAAAATCCACCAAGTTTTATCTGTATTCTAGTTGCTGTAAATGTGATGTTGCCTTTTTAGGCACTTCTTTGTGCTAAAAGACTATTTTTTAACTTGTTCTACGTACTCAGTTTCTCATATTTAACTGCTTTTAATAGGGTGATGCCGTAACTGTTCAAATTTTAACAAATACCATTGTGGAATTTTGGAAGAATACATTTATTGTCTGTTCCTGAGATGTTTTTCCATGGTCTCATGTAGCATATTTAAAATATAGCCTCTTTTTCTACTAACTGACTTGAATCTATATATCCCACAACAAGTTGCCCTTACAGCAACCCTTCTGAGTGAAGTTGCTGCTTATACAGTCTAGAAGCTACAGGACATCTATTTTGTATCAAAGAAAATGAGATTAAAAAGATTTATTTTCTGGCATGAAAGGAATGTTAGGAAACCACCTTATGTTTCAGTTAAATTATTTTATTATCATATTCAGTTTCAGAATGATGATGTTGGCCACTAATACTATTGTCCCAAAGGAGAAAGTCGTGTTTCTCACTTAATTTACTTCCATACTGTATTCAACTTCATATGAAATTTCTTCACTTTTTTGCAGCCCCGTATTACTGTTTGTACAGGATTGTGCAGTTTAATCTGTTACCTAAGAGTCCATATCAAAGGTTCTTGCAGTGCCAGTTGCTCATACAAAGTCATTTTCTATGATTTATCTTGGTAGCTGGCAGGTTGAATGTTTTATAGACTCCACAGTCTTACTTTGCTCTTCAGCTCATTAAGACTCATGGACAGTGTGTAATTCTCCTCTGAAGTGCAGTCTGTGATGTATATGTAGCAATGCATCTTGGTTAAAATCGAGATCTACCAGATCTGATGCGTCTGGAATCAACTCCAAATGAAAGGATCTATCCTGCAAATTGGAGGCTTGTCTTGTCACGTCATGGAAGACTTCGCTTAGCTTTGGAAACTATTCCCTTCCCTTGAAATTTTGCATTCCAAGAACACAAACATGACTTTGACCTGAACATCTTCAGTAGATAACAATCAACACAAGGTCTGTAAGAGTCACTTTTTTCATTTAGTAGAAGAACCCACATAGCAAGGGAATGTGCTGTTATCTTTGTTCGCGCTCTGCATCATCAATTTTAGACACTTCTTTCGGCTTTGCCACTTGCCAGTACTCTTTATGATACAAGGTTTCAAGTCTCCAGAGCAGAGCAGTCTTATGCAGTCTCAGCTTATGAAATTTGTAATACTTTTCTCCTTTTAGCAGAGATTATAGTAATGGCAAGATGTATTTTACACCAACATAGAAACAGCACATGATCCTCTATTTGCCTGTAAATGTTTTCTTATTGCAACTGGTGTGTTCAATATAAGGATGTTCTGACTGCACTCTGCTTCTGAAGAATCCCAAACACATTCATGCACAACCTGTGCTGCTGAAGTCTGATGAATTACAAAGGAGAGCTGTGGAGGAATTCTCAGATTCCACTTCCAGGATTTGTGGGTACACCGAATGGGATGTTGTGGGTACCAAAAAGAAGATCCATTCTTTCTGTGAGAAAGACAGGTTGTGTTTGGTTCTTGTTATGCATATTCCAAAGTGCTGAGGAAGAAAGTCTCTTGTATCTTCAGCTCAGCCTGATGACCCTTTGGAAGATGGGCTGTGATTAAGGCTACCCACATTCTGCTGGTGTTACAGAGGCCAAAATGGCCTCTACTGTTTTGAACAGGTTTTTATACAAACACACTGATAAAGTAGTTGGGAAGTAGATATGGAAGGAAATAAATTCCAGTCACTAGGAACTGAGGTGCAGGAGGCCGAGCTCATAGACAAGCTGACTTGGCTGCATGCATATAGATGAGCTTGTTCTTTTTTTTTTGCTTTATCCTACTTGTGTGAAGTCTTGTTGTATTAAAAAATGATTGTACATGGAATAATGCGATAATGTCCTTAGCACTTCTAAACTCACTACCATTGTTTTTGTCTTATCTCTAATCTGTTTGCAATAAGGTATCACAAATTTGGCTTTTCTGTGCAAAATCGCTAATTAAAGTCATGCTTTCCTTTTTCATTTATGTGTTAATGTTTTCAGTTTTCACACTTACAAGTGTAACTGATTGTTTATCTTGATCACAAACTCTAATAGCATCTAATCTCCATAAGTTTAGAAAAAAAAAAGTAAGAAAATCTGTAAGTATAACTAGAATTGTTTCATGCTGCTGAATTAAAATGTTGTTGAGTGAAATATAAAGTGGCTGTCATGACTGAAAGATGAAGTACATTTTCTCCTGGTGTAAAATGCCTTCTCCATCTGTATGCCTGGTCTTATTACTCTTCATATTTTCTTTTGTTTTCACCTTTGAGTCCTAATCACTGGAATTTATTCCTTCCCACTGATGTTTTCCTACTGGATACTTCTTCTCTTGTTGACTAATCCTCCTGTTGTCATCCCTGTGGTCTTAGCTATGGATGCTGCATGCTGCCATAGTCCTTAGCTATGAATTAGTATCAGCTGTGATTTGTAATTGTGGTTTCTGCATGTTTCTAAGAGTTACTAAGAGTACATTTTTTGAAATGACTGGTGATTGAGGGTACATATCCGGACACTTCTGAAATTGTTGCTGAAAGTGAGACACCACTGCTGCATCTGAACAGTCTACATAAAGAAAAAGATCTGACTCCCATTGACAAAAGGAGGAGTGCAGCAGCCATGCCACAATCTCAGTGAAGAAATACATTCTGCTGTTGCTCTTAGCTTCCTTAGCTTTCTATCTTCAGCCAAATCTGGGAAAGAACAGTCTCCCTGCTGTCAGTGTTTTCTCAAGAAACTGTTTCATTTTCTCTCACAGAACTAACAAACTCTTTATGTTGCTTGTTTATTTATTTATTTTAATCATCCTCTCTAGCTTCATGGAGCTTTCTTATTTCGTACTTACAATATTGTACACTTTCAGTACCTTTCTCTCTTCCAGTAAGTCACTTTTTCTCCTGCGTGTTCCTACAATATGCTGTGTGATCAGAACGCTCACATGTAAGAGTGTCGACGTCCCTCTAGTTTCAGTAAGACCTCTCAAAAACTGAAACCTGGACATAGGAACATCTTCACTGCCTCAGAACAAAGTTTCATCTTAGTCAGTGAGCCATTGTCTTGCCACTGGCCAGCACTAGAATACAGCAAAGAGTGTAAGAAGATAGTAAACATATAGCGATATTCCCGCAGTGCACTCAGCCTGCAGGGATTTTCAGACCAGGAACTACTTGGGGCTAATATGGCCTCTTAATTAATGGCACTTAATTGCCAATGTTGAATTGCCAATGTTTAATTTTATTCCATTATTTTTGTGATATCCCTTATTGTATACTTATAAATTTACAGCATCTTTTACTTCTGCAAATTAACTATATAGTGTGAAGAAATACCTCCTTGTATTGGTCTTGAATCTGATTGCTCCTAGTTTTGTCAGCCTGATTATACATTCTCATCTATTTATCTTCTTTGTCCTTCAAAAAACTGATGAATTTAGATGCCTAGATGCTGAGAACTCCTGTATATTTTGTTGTTTCGTACCTGAGGTGCACATAAACATGTGATGTATAGTTTGTCTTGCTGGACTGAACAGGAAAATAAATATAATCTATCCATTGAGGAAACTGCTGAATCCTGATTAAAAAAAAAAAAAAGTATTCTTGGATTTCAAACTAATTCTCTCACTCTCTCCTTAATCTAGAATATTACCAAATACTTCAATTTTCAAAAGGTTTACATTTTTATGCCTAATTTGAGATACTGTAGACCTTGAGAAATGGCAGAAGCATTAGTAACCTGAGCCCTTGCAGCTCTTATTTATTCTCTAGTAACAAACAATGAATATTGCTAGAGAACAGCTCCCATATATATCAAACTCGGCACTCATATTCTGGGTCAAGAGATGTATTTTCAAATTTTGAATCTTTAAACTCTTAGTCACAGTTGCTTAATTTATAAAACTTGCATTAGGTGTAGTTTATCACTTCAGGGTTCAACTCCCATCAGATATTTTGAAGTAGAGATCAGGTGAGGTGATAACATAAATGCTGCTAACATTCTTTTATCTCCAAACATTGCAGTCTATCTACCTGCCTGATGGGTTACTCACCACTTACCATTTCTTTGTCTCATTAATAGCTTTAGCCATTATCCTCCCTTCTCCTCGCCCTCAGCTAGCTCCTTTAACCTAACACTGTTAGATTCTTGACCAAGCTGTTTGTTAATCAGCACCATGAGAGTGGCATATTGTCTTTTTTTTTTTTTTTGTCTTCATAAGCTGTTCTAATGGCTGTACGAGCATCTCAATGCAAAGAAACTGGTACTATTTATGAAAAGAAGTTTTCCCAGAATTAAATTTATTACACAGGAAAGTTAATATAGTGGAGGGATCTGTTCACAGGAAAATGAATTTGTCACGTAGACTACAGCAGAGTCAACACACAGGTGCTATCCGGTGCTTCTGGGAGGATGCTTGACTCATTCAGTACTCAAGACCAGTATATGAGTAAGCTGCAGCACAAAGCTCAAAAGAAAATTACAGAAAGTTATTGACTTGAAAAAACATTTTTCCTTGGATCTTTTTTAAGGAATTTCACTTTTTAGAGATACAGCAGAATGTTTTTAGACTGTTCTAAACATATTTTATTTTCTCACCATCTCTTGCTATTCAGTTCTTTTCAATTAATTTCTTTTTTCA
This sequence comes from Odontophorus gujanensis, assembly GCA_013399175.1. Taxonomy (NCBI): domain Eukaryota; kingdom Metazoa; phylum Chordata; class Aves; order Galliformes; family Odontophoridae; genus Odontophorus; species Odontophorus gujanensis. Next base: position 275,649 of record VXAB01012917.1, read on the forward strand.
CCTTTCCCTTTCTATCTTGCTTCCTTACTCTCAACATTCAGCCTTTGATTGCTTTATATTTACCATTCTTCTTTTGAATCAGTTTTCAAAAGTAAGCAACTACTTTTGATGTCTCATTACTAGTTCTGGAAGCTTTCCTCTTGCTTCTGGGTACAGTTGCATGATAGTTGTCATGGTGCAAATAAAGTAAATAATGGAATCTGTAGTTTAATAAATACATAATATTTAGTTCCTATAAATAAGGCAACTGAAAAGTATTTAGCTTATAAATAAAGAAAGTTTTCTGCAGTTTAATCTTCTGAAGCTGCACACAGGCAGCTTCAGAATAACCACCAGCAGAGGTGCCAACAATTGAATCAGATAACACTGCTGGGAAAAAACATTCCTGAGTTTGACATCTGGGTCCTGCAGCTGGAGTGACTAGAAGAAGAAAGGGAAACAGTACAGACTGTCATCAAAAGAAGGTAGTGTTGCCAAGTGAGCATGGAAATTACATACAGATGCCACTTTTTTTTTTTTTTTCTTAAGACAAATAGCTCAACTATACAAAAAACCAACAGCAACAACATCCAGAGATGTGCTTTGAAGTGCCTGATGGGTAAATGAGCTTTGCTTTTTTTGTAAATGTAACTGGAGATGTTAGATTCTGAAGTAAAGTTTTATACAGTGTAGTTTTATACATTTTAACATTTGAACAAATGTTGTGAAAAGCATTTCTATGCATAAGAAGAGATAGAGCAAACATGGCATATTACTTTCTTCAAACTCTTTTCTGAATAATTCACTCTTCGTTTCCCAAACTGATTCTTCACTTTGCAGTGTATCACTCTTGCTCAGCACATCACTTAAACCACACAGGACCCTATGTAATGATTCTTCTGAAAAGCCCCAACTAACTGAAAGAAAAATTAGCTAGAATTACTTCTGGTATCTGTCATAGCAGTAGAAAAGATTGGAGAAGCCAGTGTATGTGTCCTGATCAAAATGTAGCCAGTGGGAGGCTCTGCTGATTTTAGCAGATGTTTGAATAAAGTACTAGTCTTCATTCTCTGTTTAAGAGGATGAGTGAGGTTACAGTAAATGGGATAACTGAGTATTAGAAGATTTGCTAGAGAGAAGCAGATACCTTAGCTTGGCCTTTTCTTTTATTAGATTTCAGGGAAGTGCTACTTCAACTGGACCCTTCTGTTCTGCCTCAAAAGCTTAATTATTTATGCTTTCAGGGCAAAAAAAAAAAGGTATAATAGGATCTCTTTAATGCATACAATCTTCAGTATGCCTTTCTTGTACTTCTAAATGATATATCATATCTGAATTGACAATGGTATATGCCTGTGTATGTTGAAAATATATTTTATTTCAGTACATCTCTTTAGCATACATATTAGGCATGCTCTACTTCCTGTCTTTGTCTCAGCCAAAATACAACTTTACTAGAACCATATGATGTAAGTGTTTCAACAGAAAAATGATCTATTTTCACAAATAAAATAGAAAAAGAAATGTAGACTTGAAGGTGTTTTTGAAGTTTCTTGACTGATCAACACGACTCCTTCTGGGAAAGACAGATAATGAGGTACATCCATTAACACATAAGTTGTGTTATGTGATACGTAAACCCCTCTGTGAATACAAAAAAAAAAACCTGTATTCCTTTGTAGAGGAAACACTGTGCAGTGAGGTCAGTAAAAAAAGTAATAGCATACACTTATGAAGGATGCTTTCACTGGGGAAAGTTCTAGCACCAGCTTTAATTACACTGTGACTAGAGAAGACGCACAAGAGAATGATGCAGAAATGAAAAAGGAAGATGTTTCCCTCAGAAATTTTGTAATGGGATTAAGAGCTATTTCTCTTCAAGATCTAAAAATAGTCTATCTTGGAAACAGTTGAGAGCCATCTGTTGGGTGTTAACAGTCTTGAAATAAATTAATGATCTAAATTTATTGTACAATTGAAAGATATCCACACACTGGAATCAATTATCGCTGTTGATAAGTTCAGCAGGAACGCTGGGTAACATAGGGATCCTACAGCTTTCTCCTTGTTTACAAAGGTAGTCCTAGGAAGACTGACATCTTCAGAGGTGCACTTGTTCTGTAAATCTATACAGGTTGTACAGACACAAATACAATCAAATTAGGCATCTTCTACAGCAATGAATTAATCTTAATCAATAACTACTTCATTCCCATGGTACCTGGTTTTGGAAATAGGATATTTAAGGCCTCTTCTATTACAAGACCTCCAACATCTGAAAGATTTTGGACATTACTAAGAGTGACTGCAGTGGGAATACTTATTTAGAGAATAAGCAATTGCATTGGTGGTTTTGAAGTTCTGACTACTGACTGACTTGAGGGAAGGTAATGTAGTTTGGCAGCTAAATATCGTCCCTTAAGGACACTTTATGTAAGATACTACAATTTGAAAGGAAAAAAGCTTGAATCCAAATCAATCCTATACAAACAAGACCCTTTCTTGTTTAGCTTGTATTATATCTTGCTGTCTTGGTGCTAGCTGAAGCAGCATCAATGGGTCTTGCTACCATTTGGGAAACCTGTGTGTATTTCAGTCACACATTGTTCTTGCAGGATTTCCTTAGGCTAAGCTGCAGAAGTGAAAGAACTCCTTTTAAGAGAGTCAGTGAATAACTAGGAAATGAGCATCAAACTAGGCATTATCTGAAGATGTTTGTTAACATGCAGGATGTTCCTTAAGGCCTCTATCTTGAATGAGAAGAGTTTTTATTCAGGAATGCTTTTTGAAAAAGCAAGAGTTCTTTTGCATGCATGTCACTATGGTCCCTACTCAGGCAAAGAACGCTATTTGATGCACTTGGCATAGGTCTGCTTCTCTAGTTTCCTTGGATATACTGCTATACACAGCCTTATTTGGAAGAAGATTATATCTTTTCAGGAGTAAGAATAGGCACAATTTACAACCTTGCATGCTTGCCGATAAGCTACTCATTTTCTACTGCAAAGTCCTAACTTAAATCATCAAACCTGTGGATGTCTATTGAGGAGTCTCTAGAGGAAAAATAGTGCTGTGGAGGGAAGATTGTGCACTTTCACTACAAGACCAGCTGTGACCATTCCTTGTATCTTGAAAAAAATACTGCTTTTCATATCTACAAACTTTCATATAGGTAGCATATTCTACTGTCTCGAGAGTTTTAGGGAAAGTGTTTTTTTATTGCACAGCGGAATGGCAAGCAGCTGGAGAAGCATGTTTTAAAAGGGTTCCAAGTCAAGACTATAGGCAAGGAGATAAATAAGATTAAAGTTTTCTATCAGTATATAAGACTATGACCCAAAGTGTAATCAGTTGCATTTGTGTGTGTATCTGTGTGTTTGTGTGCATGATTGATATATATCTTTCCAGGAGCATATTCTTGCTTAAGGTCTTGCTTACAACATTTACACCAGTGGAACAAAATCTAGGTGGTTATATGAGTATAACTTTTTGTAATACTGATGGATTCTCAGAAGCAGCTTAAGAGTGGAAAATCAGCCTTCAGATTGTGAATGATTAACTGTGAAAGCCATCCACTAAGAAGTTTTGAAGTCATAAATTGTAACGTTATTAATTCAAAGACAATAGAGATCCCTTCATATATTCAGTCCTCTGTTAATCGCATAAGAAATTCTCTCTAGGGGAAAAAAAAAGCCTTAAAAGAATACACATACTATATTCATGTTTATCTAATTAATATACAGAGAGATTCCTAACTCAGCAGACAGTTTTTGTATATCAAAGTCAAAGGTCTTAACATATGTCAGCCTTCTTACACAGATGTTAAGCATTTGATATCCAATAAATAATTAAAGAGTAGATTCTGTAAATGTACACAGACTATGCATTTAGTGCATTTAATATTAGGAATGCTACTTATTTTAAAAACAAATCGTTTAGATGAAGCAGGCATTTTAATAAGTCAAGGTGAATTTGTTGACGAGATTCACTTTGAAGGCTCTGTCAATTTATGTTAAGTCAGTGCAAAATCACACTGGAATATTAAGTACATTAACCACTTTTACTTTGTGTCAACTGACTTGTACATTTTGAATCATTAGCTTTTCAGTTTAGATAGTTTTATTGGTTGGAATGGGATCTTTCAAATATGTTAGAACAGTATAAGTTATCAAGTTATACAGTTTTCAGATACAGTCAGATATTTTAAATTAAAAGCAAACCCATCACATCCTGTATATGAAGACACCTGTTGTTAATGACCAACAGTGCAAGTGAGGCTGAAGCATGGCTCTATCAGAATATGATCTGATTTCTCATCCTTTCCAAGTCATAAACAATTAACTGTTTCTTTTCCATGAGCCCTATGTACTTATTGTAATGTAATGGAACAAATACAAAGCATCTGGGTATAAAAGAATTAGAATTAAATTACTCTTTCCAATTAGAGAAAATGGTGGGCTTTTCCCTTGATTTAGAGTTGTAATAATCATTTGTAATTTGATTTGAAAGGGGCTTGTGGCTGCATTCATAAAACTTGGAAACATTAGGATTGACATGACCTCATAGGTATCTAAACAAATTAGAGGCTTATAGTGGTAGGGATTTGTCATTAACTCTTGAGCTGACACCATTTTTTTTTTCGTCTGACCTTTGGTTGGATTAAGTCCAGTTGTCAAATAAACAAATGAATAAATAAATCCATTTTCAGCAGCCAAGAGTTATTATCAGGTTTTGTTGATTCAGGATTAAGTGTACCTCAGTGGCTGAAGAGTCTTTTAGGATCCACCATCCCTGAGCCTATAGAGTTTTGTATAAAATGAAAGGAGGAAAACATTGTAGCTATTTTATTTCCAGTGTACGACCTGAATTTACTACTGTATGAATATCATCTGCAGACCTTTTTCATTAATGTAAAAAAGTTCTGCAGTGGCCTAGACTCCATTTACTGATGTTTATATTTATGAGTGAGATTTCTACAAATTGGATGCTTTGGACATAAATCTTAGAAAGATCTTGTTGAATTGTGGCAGAGTACCAAAACGTCAACTGCTGCTTATGGACAGAATCATTTCAGACTTGATAGTGCTGAATGTCAAAGTTGATCTGCCTAAACTCCAGCAGAAGTAATAAGCAAAGCATTCCCCAGCTTGTTTCAACAGACACTGCTTGCTCCCATAAATGCTTTTTCAAATGCATGCTTAATCCTATGCAAAACATTGAAGAGTAGGAGGAGGTGCCCTCTTGGACAAGCGACGTTCTTTGTCAAGAATGCAAAAGCTCAGGGTTTCCTGCAGTGTAGGGCTGTCTCCTCTCTCCTAGAGGGGTGCCTAAGCACCTCTGTATTTGATGGGGTGCTTTTGTCTTATCAGTCCTTTGAAACTGTTTAACTTTGCTTAGATAAATTCACTGACTTGATGACTCACTGATTCTATGTCCCAGTGGTCAAGATGCTCAGGATGCAGGAAGGGACAGATAATCACAGATACTCCTTTTTTGGCTTTGTTGATTTCGGAACTTGGTTAATATCTCCAAACACCATCAGCTCAACATAACCTCAGCATTTCAATACCATGTTCAATTGCGTGCTGATGTGCTCTCATTCTGCTTGCAGGGTATGGCTTTTGTCTCATCGTTTTCTCCAGCTTTCATCATCTGTAAATTTTGGCAGTGCCCTTCTCCGTACAATGGCTTCTGCAAATCCAATTTCTAAAAGTCTTTTGCATGTATTTGATAGGGTGGGTGTCCTGAAGTCTTGAATTGTGGCAGCCTCACTTTACCATGCAGAATGTGGTAACACTTGTGTTAGGAGCTGGAGAAACCAAGTGAGTTGATAATGATTGGCTCTCCTGATGAGCAACGGCAAATGATCTTAAAAATTGCAAAGCATGGGAATAGGTTCAATTTCTTTAGATGGAACTAACTGCTGTTTTTGTTTCAGTAAATGAAATAAATTACATTGGTGTATATTTATGGTTGCATATGCTAGATCAGGGATGTCCAACCTTTTGGCTTGCCTGACTGCACTGAGTGAAGAGGAACTGTGTTGCGCCACATATAAAATATATAATATAGATAATGTAATAGGTTAAAAAATGTATTTCTTGTATTATTTATTAAAATAAGAAATAGAACAACAAAACCATGAAACTAGTGGGTTGGACACATATGCGCTAGATGATGTTTAGGGAAACTGGTGTCTGTACATGATACTGGTATGTTAACAAGCTTTTAAACAATGCTGCTATTTCTGACTAAAGACTGATTCTGAGCAGGTGAAATACAACTAATTAATTCTTGAAAAACAAGTGGCCGCACTTAAAATCTTGCATGCAGTAACTGCTCTCCACTGAAGATTCAGCAGTAGGAAGGATAACTGGCTACCTGCATCAATTTCATGTGTAAATGCTGCCTGATGGTAATTAGTAATAGTTTGTGAAAATGTCCCTAATCTTTTATGAATTTCTTACTGAAACAGAGCTGAAGCTGGATTTTGATGAACAGGAGAAGGGAAAACAGAATGTTGTTTTCCTTTAATGCCTTCTGTGAAAGGTTTTAGGTAAATTTATATAAAAGGACACATCAGATGGGTGGCTTTTAGAGGGCCTAATGGGCCTCTGTTTGGCAAGCAATTGAAAGAGTGCATGTCAAGTGTGTGCTAATAGGAAGAGAATTATTAAGTAGATTAGCTTTAGAAACAGGAATTGTTCTAGAGAGATACAAAAAAACTTTGTTCTGAATTGTCATTGTTACTGGAACTGCTGACAGGATGAAGAGGCTCTTTCCAACACCTGGGTAGCAGAGTGGTTCTTAAATGTCACAGACAAAGGATCTGGCATCTCTCATCTGTCACAGATTTTATTAGAGAGTATCCACAAAGTGCCCGATGAATTGAATGCAGTTTCTTAATACTCCTTCCACGTTAGAATGCAGGAAGAAGTGAGAGTGTGTAGATTCAGGGATTCATGGCTCTTGAGGTCTTTTATTCTCTGGGCTCAATATGGTCAGATTGGTGTTCACTACACTGAATATTCATGGAGTTGTCAGGCTCTCCCCTTCATTGTAGAGTGGTAGGAGAATAATACAGCTACACATATTACAGTCTGAGCATAATTAGGTTGGATTCAACGTAACAAGGCTGACTGCATTTCTTCTATGGAACCGAGTTTGAGTCTGCGGTAGGGATTTAATATTTTTTCCAAGCATAATTCATACCAAGAGGCAGTTTCTGCTTTCCTTGATTGATAGGTTAATTATACACAGGGAGAGTCATAGCATTACACTTAAGGTAAGGTCTTGGCATTTTTCTTAACAGGAAACCCTGCTAAAATATATTTACCTTTAGTAGGAGACCAGCTCTCTTCCTTTTAACAAATGCGTTTTTAAAAAGCATATGGACATACATCCCATTCAGAAGGTCCTGTGAGCTATACATGAAAGTAAATTTTGTGCTAACAAATTTTAATCAATCTGATAAGCAATATAAGTTAAAATCAAGAACATGATTAATCACAGTATTACAGATCTATTTAGTTTAAGATAGTGCTATTCAAGATGCCATGTTTGAGTTTCAGGGAAAAGTCCCCTGCAGGGCCGCTGTCACGTAGTCAGCGGGTAACCATGTTTTGGTTATGAAAGAAGGAGAGTTCATGCCCCTTAAAGAAGGGCATCTCATTCTCTCCATGCATTTTCAATCTCTTCCCCTCTACCTGAGACCTGTTTCATGTTTGTTTAACAATTTGACTGTTTACTCAGGGAAATTTTGGCAAGATAGCTAAACCAGTCAAACAACAGCTGCTCCCAAAGGACAGGTCCCACTTCCCCCAGATCCCAGGTGCCTAGTTTCCCCCTTGCTCTTGCAAATGCTCTGTTTTTTGGCTTCTTAGTGGGCCAATTCAGTTAATTATGAGGACAGAAATGTATTCACTTTATCCTGCCTGTTCATTTTCTCTTGGTGGAGGGCTTAACAAGGCACATGGAGTCAAAATCTCATTGTTGCTGAAATAAGATTTCAAGAAGTTCATTATTACTTTTCATTCCTTACTGAGCCATGTGCCTGACTGCTTACTTTTTATCTTGGATATGTTCAGCCTCTTCATGAATTAACTTAATTACACTAGCATAAAATAAATTAGAAAAAAAAAAAAAAAAATTCTGTCTGTTTAGTCAATTAAGTCTGTCCAAAAGGTGTGACTGATATGGTGGTATGTCAGGGTACAGGTACACAGGACTAAGAATTTGAGAGTATTGAAGTTACGAAATGAAAGGATTAGAAGACAAAGGCAGTGAGGGAGTTTGGAAAGCTTCCCAGCAGAGCAAACTATTAGATTGCTTCAAATTCCTGTGAAATCCAGTCTTCAAGAGCTGAACTGGCTTGCCAATGAGTCACATGCGCAGCAGGGGTTGAGGGCAAGAGAAAATGAGCAAAGGAAAGGGACTGTGAGGTGTGAGAATATCCTCTTTGGCTCCACTGACAATTAGATCAACTCAGTTGCCATGTGTCAGTGCATCATTAGAGCCCGGGCCCATGCAGTATAGCATTGTCAGACAAATTGTGCCATGTGAATGGCTGCTTGTGGGGTGTGGGAGAAAGACTGCAAGCAAGAGGTATTGGAGCTGGACTGACCTGGAAGGCTGTGACAAGGAAAGCAGTCAAAAGTAAGAGTAAAGAATGGCAGGAATGCATCAAGTCCACTCCTCTGTCAAACTAAATCTAACATGAAACCACATTTGTACTATAATCCTTTCTTCCCTCTCATTCATATGAGAGACTCTAGCCACTCTTATTCATACATTCCTGTACTGAGTTCCAACAGTGCATTTAATACTTGCATGATAGATTTAATTCCTTTCCCAAAGAGAAGGAATGATAGCTTGTGGGCATGCAGTGAAACCAATTTTGGCAATACACATCCATTGCTGTCACATTAAAACATGCCTATTAAAAATCAGTGTCATTCTCTTCATTTTCACATATTTTAGATACATAGTTGATCTAGGGAAACTGAGGTTCCTGTCTGGTCTTTTGCTATTGAGCATACCAACGTGTCTCTCCCTGGTGAAAATCTGTAGGCTGACTTGGCAGAATACATGTTTTTAAAGATAGCTTAAATACAAGATGTTTTCTTAAAGGAAAAAAAAAAAAGAGCAAATATTATTCTGAAAAGGGGCAGTACTGAAGAAGAGAAGTAAGCATAGAGAGAGTGACAGGTGGAATGTTCAATAAGGGATTGAGTAGCTGAGAAAGAATATTTAAGGAAATAAATTGTTTGAAACTTTCAGGTGTATTTTGTATGGTGGCTGTTGAGGACCATCAACTCACCTTTGGCAAGCTGATACATTAGGTATTTTGCCAGTGATTACTATTATTGTCCAATCTTATTGCAGCCTTGCAGAATGTATCAGTAGGGAGAGCAAATTCAGGGACAGCTGCTGTTCTTGTAGCTGTGTTGGCATCATTGATGCCAGTGACACACAGGTAAGGGGCCCTCTCAGCCCTTCTTATTCAGACCTCACATTGGGAAGATCTGCCAGATTAGAAGTGCTGAATGGGAACTAAGAAAGTAAGCAAATGTGTGCTGTGTTTGTACTTTAAGAAGCTGGAGAATCAAACTAGCCTTTGAGTTCAAACTTTGCATATGATATAAGTAATTTATCTTTTGGCTAAAGCAAAGCAGATGTTGGAAGGGAAATGCATGTGAGAGGACTTGGAAACTGTTGTGAAGGCTCCTTTTTTAGTTTGAAGAGTTTCTTTTTACTTTTTCTTACTTGTCCATGTTATCATGGATAGTCTTAATAGAATGGAACTGTTAAAAATCTACAAAGTTATATTTTTAAAGGAGAAGTCAAACCATATAGAAGTGAGAAGGCAGAAGAAATAAAAAGCAATATCAAAAGCAAGACCCGCCAGAACAAAGCAAAACAAAGCATAAAAACAAAGAACCTTTCACAATGTATCCCTTCAAAAAAACTCATAATTCTACTCAGTGTGACATGTTAGCATGGTAAGAATCCGTTCTGGTTTGACTTCCAAAAGATAAGGATATTTCAAATGGAGACTTACTTCTTTCAAACATTTTACCACTAAGTACAAGTAGCTATCAGGCTGCTGATAGCTGGGTATGCAAACGTGCATGCCTCCACTAAGAGAAAACCATGTGCTGAAGATTGTATTTCTGTTGTATTCACCAGAACAATTCCATTTGCTTTGTGCTGAAAGATCTAATTTCTTACAGGTCTCTGACAGCAGCTGAAATCAGAGGAACTCATAATCTTCATTTGTAATTGATTTGGACTAGGAGGACATTCACTTTAAGAAGCATAATTCTCTAAGTAATCTGCCCTCTGAATTCAATAGGATTTTGTCAGTAAAACCTCATGCACTTTAAGAAAGCAGTCGTTTTAATGACTATCTACTGTATCTGCAATGAATCTTGACTTCTCTGAAGTCAGTAGTAGCTTTGCTGAAGGCTGGATCATTTGTATCAACAACTGAAAATGATGCTTATAACCTACACTGTCATATATATGTAGATATATTTGCATACCTCTCCATAATAAAATAACCCAAAATGTGTTTATAATCAACTACCATCAAAATTTTATTTCAAAATCAATAAACACAGCACGTATTTTTTCTGTCTTGTTAGTACTATAACAGTGGGAAGATAATAACAGAGTTGATGTTAAAGCAAAGCGACTTTAAACTTCTCCCTGTCAAAGATTAAATTTTTTCAGAGAATATTAAAACAATAACAGAAGATTTATTGGGTAAAGAGAAAAGACTGTAAGAAATCTGTTCCTTCGTTATAAGAAATAATCCCAGTGCTCATGGAATTTCAATTGGCATGTGATTTATGGTTGTGAAAAAGACTCTGTATCGCTCTTTCAAAACATAAAGTGAGGGAGTGGCATCCTCTGAGCAAAAACTCTGGTGCCCTATCTGCTTAAGTGTTTCCTAAGTTTCAGTGCTATGAGAATATGAGAATGCTCCATTGTTGGGGGTTTTGGAGACATGCCTGGATCAAGGAAGTACTTCCTCGTCATGCTGTTTCCTTTCCCAAACAATATAAAAAATGGCCTTTTCAGCCAAACATCTAGAGGTGGTCACTTTGTACATTGTCCAACTAGAGCTCAACCATCGTAAGATAAACCATTCATTTGTGTAAAAGGCTCCATGTTATTTCTGCTACTTCCTTTTTATTTTCACAGTGATTTTGTTCTAATTTATGTATGCATAGAACTTAAATCCCTTCTATAATGATTATGTCACCTAACTAGCCAAGAAAAAAAAACATTCCACCTACTCACAGCCCTATGCAGTGTGCATATACGAGCTCTGAGACCCTCACACCACTCATCTTCTTACATGCTCCTCAAATGTGGACTCCATACAATCGGATTAGGAGGAGTGAAAATACACCATTCAAATAATGGGCTAAAGCATAATTTTATCCCACAGCTTTATGTAGTCTAACTTTATTTCCAAACAGCATTACAGATGCTGTCAGTTTGTGCGCATGTTCTGTTGTGGTTTAGACTTGCCTGATCCAAAGGATTTCTAACTAATCTTAAGCACTTATAAGGTGTGCATTATAGTATTTGGTGAATATCCGTGTTTTGGTCCAAGCACTCCTGTTGTCATTGCATCAACCATAGCAGAAAAAATCTGAATTCTGCAGAAAGTGTCTCTGTATAAATGTATTACAGTGTCTTTGTAAGTACTTCTTTCTTTTTTAAATTGCTTTCTCACTTTTTAAAGTTGCAAAAGCATTTTAATTGGCTTGTAATGAGGACTCGTCTGTAGTCACATCTGTTTTCTTTATTTTGAGTTGCATATTTAAAATTAGTTGTACTATTATTTTATACCAATGAGGTGCTGAAATTACACAATGTATATGTTTTAAAGAATAAGTCACTGTGGTTATTTGGTATACTAGGAAGGAAAAATCGGAAAAAATACTTGGAAAGTCTCTTTGGAAACTTTGGAAAATTCTATTTGTGTAGATGTGTCCAATAAATTACATAGTTAGGCCTATTCACCTTTGTGACTGAATTTCGACTTTGAGCAATGCATTCAGCTTTTGATTCACAAAGATGTATGAGTCAAAACCTCATCAAAAATCCACTTAAAGGTAATTTTACCAGTATTTTTTTCCTGGCATGGTATATTTGCTGTAGTTGAGTGGCTTTCAATGAAATTTTCTTGATACGTACTCAGAGGTAAAAGGACAGAATTGGAGTCATAATTTTTTGTTATGTTTCCTCATGACTACTTCGTTCAATTTGCAAATATTTTTGTAGGATCATAGAATGGCATTAAGTTGGAAGGGATCTCAAAGATCATCTAGTTCTAACCCTCCATTTTCATTTTCTCAATTAACACTACAAACATACCCATATTTACCAATTTATAGTCATTTAAAAATAAGTATATGTGACTTTTGACTCATTTTCTTTGCTGGGCCCAAACCCAGCCATCTTTTTAAAGATTTCTTTCTGTCCGTAGTTCCACTAATTTCACTGAGAACAACAGTGGTTTTATAAAACTAATGTAGGTCTCATCCCTACAGGGCACAAGTTATGTATTAATTTTGCAAATTTATTTTCTACACAAATGCTTTGTTGTTTGTTTGTTTATAATGCTCCTTTAGTGGTCTTTGGCAGTAAGATGGACTGCTGGGTTTACTCTGCCTTGCACCCCGTGTCCTGTGAGCTCTCTCTGCTAGGGGTAACAGTTGGCTGACTGTGAAGTGTAATGGAAATAATCTAAGTTAATGCTAGAGGACTTTAAGCATTTCCTCAACAAGTAAGCAGCAATGTGTTGATAGCCAGTAAGTATTTTATAAGTGCAATTAAGTCACAGTGATTGATTGAGCTGGGGTGGAAATCAGAATCAGTTAGAACAACAAATTCTTCACGGGGAAATGCTTACTAAATTAAGAAAACACGCAAGTGAACAACGAAAATAAACCATGCAAGAAGTTCTGCTCCTATGCCATGTTTTCCTCATTTCTCAACTCTGAGGGCAAATTTGATGAAAGTGAGACCTTTTCTTTGTTGAGAATGCATCTTTTTCTGTTGTTAGTTTACGCTACGCTGAGTGAAGTTACACATTAGAGTTGAATTGGTTTGAAAATTTAGTTACTGAACAACATGCGTGCTTACTCTTGAGACATTTGAGACATTAAGTTCCTACAAAAAATACATTCTGAATAACATCACTGAAATGCCCATACTGCTCATTTCATTTGCGTGACTAGTAAGCACTGTTCATTTAATTATTTAGACTAGTAACAGTTGTTTTCAGTGTGAGAACATACAAGAATTCTCAATAGCTCTCCTAGTATATTCTTCAATTTTAAATGCATTCTGCTAGCATGAAGATCTGACTAACTCAGAATTTCCAATAACTCATCTTAGTTTCCATATTCAGGCTTTTAAAACATGAATGTAGATGGGACAGGGAGAGCTTTGTAGAGGAAAAATAAGACAACATCCACAGTGGAGATAACCTAAGAAATTTATTTCTAGATCGAACAATGTCAAATACTAAAATTTGGATTCAACTATCACTATCAACATGTGTAACAAAGTTTAGAACAGCACAAGGCAGAAGTGTAGTACTGACTTTGTATGCATGGCAGGAAGGTTAATGATATGTAGTAGTCTTATTTTGACACTTCAGAGGCTCTAAATCTCAGCAATTGCTTGAGCAGATTGGTTTTCATTCATGGATACTTTGTCCTCAGAAAGCTCTGTTTGAAATGATAAGTTTCAGTCATTCTTAAGATAATGCTAACTGGAGTAAATGTAGTCTGCTGGAGAATACTCTAGAACCCACATCTGTCAACAGAACAGTCAGTATGTAGTGAAACTCATTTTCCTCCATTCATTCAGGAGCTATCAAAGAAAATTTACTTTATATTCTCAGTGTACAATAAGCATTGAGGAAAAAATCATTTAACCAGAAATAAAAATACCACTCAAAATAACTTTTTGTCATATTTTTATTTACCTTGAACAGAAAAGTTTCCAACCATCAATTACTGATAATGGAAAAAAAAAACAACAAAAACAACAAGCCCTAACATGTAACACAGGCAGCTTTGGTTATAAGTGCCATTTCTACAGCAAAGTTAAGCTATTGTAAACCAAACATCTAGTAAGGCAAAAATATCCAGCCAACATTTAAGAATTTAACAACATTGAAAACATTTACATATAAACAAAGAAATATTTTCTAATCTTTCAACAGTCACTTGCTACAATCCAGTGTTTAGTTCACATATCTACACAAACAAACACTCGAGCTTTTGTGAACTAACCACTTGTCCACAGGACCTGCCTAGACAGTTTATCAATACAAAAGTTCCATATAAATAAATCAATTAAACTTCACAGAGACTAAAGGAAGCAATAAAAAATTCCAACTGTAAAATAGATCTGTACATTATGGTCAGTCTTGTTTTTTTGAAAACTTGAGCAACTTTTAAAGTGTCTATTTATGAAGGGATGGGAAGGGGCAGCGTTAGCTGGAGTGGAAACTTGAAGATTCTGACTCTGTGGAAACAGAAGAATGTCCCCCACGTTTGCTTTTTGAAAGAATCTTGAGGCTTGATCCTCTGCTAACTGATGTCAAGGCATTTTGTGCTGATGTTTTGAATTTGGCTCCCAGGAAGGCATAAAGGATTGGATTCAGGCAGCAATGGAAGAATGCAAGGGCTTCTGTGATAGAGATCCATTTGTGCACGATTGTGTCCAAGCTGCAGCGATGTCTGATGACTCCAAGCAAGATGAATGTGTCTATGCTGATGCCAATGTAATATGGCAGCCAGCAGGCAAAGAAGGTGAGGATGAGGATAACTGTTGTCTTCAAGGCTTTGCGCTTCTGGTGGCCTTTTGAGTGCGACAGCTTAGATATGATAATACAATAGCAAGTCAGGATTATTAGACCAGGCAAGACAAGTCCTACCAAGATATGCTGGAATCTGAAAGAAATCAGCCAGTTGTCATGAGGGTACATGCGATCACAGAGATACCGTCCTTCTACTTCACTTGTACTGGCAAAAATGATATCGGGCACTGTCAGAAGCACAGCTGGCAGCCAGACACCCACGTACACAATCTTCTCAGCCAACAGCTTTCGGGGTCGCTGGCTGTTGGTGGCATGGACTATTGCCAGGTATCGATCTAAACTTATGAAAGCCAAAATCAAGACACTGCTATAGAGGTTGACTGTGTAAATGACATGAACTGCCTTACACAGGACATTCCCAAAGTACCAGCTTATGGCTGCATCCACAGACCAGAACGGCAAGGTGATGACAAAGAGGAGGTCGGCCACAGAGAGGTGCAGCCTGTATTTATCAGTCATGCTTCTTTGCTTCTTCTGGTAGCCCATAACAATGATAACCAATCCATTCCCGATTATTCCTGTTAGGAAGATGATGGAGTAGATAGTTGGCAAGAAGATCCGGTTGAAATCGGCGTTTTCATGCTGAAAGCATGGCTCTCCATAGTCTCCATAGTCAGCTGAGCCAATCTCCTCCGAGCCATTGTCAGCAAATTCAATGAGTATGCCAGAGGACAGCTAAATAAATAAGTAAATAAAATTAGATGTCTGCTCTTTTACAAAAGCTCGCTATATGTTAAGAGTCCCAACAACAGTCTCCACCATCACCAACAGGCAAACTTTTCGAACCCAGCCAGAAAAATGCTATTTATATACAATTTCTATTTTGTTGGCTATTTTATACACAGCAAAAATCAGATAAGGAAAAAAACTTCCTTTGTCTTTATCTGAGGAGTAAGATCTTGTAACTAAGTGTAGGAAAAAAATGATGACGCCTACTTTCAGAAACACCCCCGTGCTTCAGGAGAGTTCAGCGCTCTAACGGGACGCGCGCTACAAATGCACAAAGGCAGAAGTGTGACGTGCAGAGTTAGAAGAACTACACTCGGTAATTCTGCTGCTCCGGAGTTCCTTCTCATTAAGGGGATGGGGTCACGGAGAAACAGAGAGGATGCCCTCGGCTGATGTAATGAAGGATGAATAGCAAGGATTCCCCCCGAGAAGCGACTGACAGCTCGGCGCCGGGACCAGAGCCGGGCAGCGGCAGTCCCCAGGGCAGCGGGCATCTCACCGCCGCCCTTTGTTCCCACCCCTGGGCCGGGGAGCCGCTGCCAGCCGAGGCGGCGGTAGAAAAGGGAAGCGAGATTTCGGTGAGGGCATGAAAGCACATCAGGAAACCACCAACGGTTCTGGACACGGCGCTTAAAAGCGACGCAGGCGGGAGAGTGCCACCTGGCTACGCTAACCTCACATGTTTTCCGAGTTCAACCGCACGCCCCGCAGCCCTGACCCGACGCGCCCGGGACATCTCGCAGACTCCGGGGGACGGCTGCGGTCCCCGTCGCTCCGTGGGACGCACTTCCCCGGCCACCCGCCCGACCCGGACGGAGCTGCGGCGGGACGCGGCTCCGAGCCCCCGGCACATCTCCGCTTGCGAACAGCGCGCACATGGGCCAGCACGACTGGGGGGAGCCGAGCACCCCGCTTTCCCCCCTCACTTACATCCAAGCCGTCCATGCCGCTGTCCATGCTCCGAGCCACCGAGTAGGTGTGAGTTATTCCAGCGCCGCAAGCGCAGCTGCACCGAGCGCACAGCCCCGCTCCCGCCCGGGACGCGGCTCTTTATAGTCCCCACCACCCCCGCCCCGGGGCAGCCCCGCCCGGCTCCGCCCCGCCGGGTGGCACCGCGGGACCGGCTCTGGCCGCGCCTCGGACGCGCTTTGTCTGCGGCGCCGGGCACGGCGACACCGCCTCGGGGCACCCCGCGGGAGGGACGCGGAGCTCCTGCCCGGGGAAAGCCGCTGGGACGGGGGTTGTGGGAGAGAGGGAGGAGAAGTCCTGCACGCCTTTCGACGAGTGAGGGTCGTGGAGCTGTTTCTCGTCCCTGCTAAAATGTGTCGGAGAGGCAAGGAGCGAGGGGGTGGTTCCTGCTGGACGGTTCTGCTGCAGGTTGTTCTGAACTCATCCAGCGTCGGGAGTTTGGCATCGGGAGCTGCAGATGCTTCGGCGGTGTGTGCGGAATGACGTGGTGTGTCAGTGTACCAAAAACTCTGTACATCGCAGTCACAGAATCACAGAATGGCTCAGGTTGGAAGGGACCCACAAGGAACTGGTAGAAAACAGGAAGAAAATGAAGCTTTGTCAAAAGAGCAATGCTGCCAGCTTCATTTAAACTTACAGTTATTCATCCTCATATCTTGTGATCTAAAAACACTAAACACCGAGTTTCTTATTTACCCGTTAATATCAGAATGCTGCTCTTCTTAGTCTCAAGGCTGGGCAATTAAAAGTGATAGGCTGCTGAGCATCTTTTGTAATGGTCTCCTTCCACAAGTTAGTGTACAAATGGAGAGAAACCTGAAATTCTGCAAGTAGAATAAAAATAGCATTCATCAAATAGGTTTGCAAGGGGAAACTTACTCAAATGTAAAGGACAGTAAAAGACAATAATGAATTCCCTTCACAGATATCTCTAGGATCTCAGTACTGTTATCCATGCAAGTAAACTAATTTTCAGAAAAGATTTCACTGGTTTTAGTTAGAAGAGTTTTCTTTCTTCCCATGATTTCAGAACTCACATCATCCTGAGTAATTATATTGGGAACAATTGATTCAGTTATGCGGATTTACACTTTATAGTTGGCATTTGGAGTGGAGAGAGGAAGAAGGGAGAGGAGCATTCCTAATGTAATGGCATATGCTCAGATTACTCTTGCAGTCTCAAGGGATGAATAAAGTGAAAGTTTGTCAAGTTTTATTCTCAAAGGCCTGTATTGCTAGTTTACATGCTCTGAATTGACTACCAGCTTTAGATGTAGAGATTATTTGTGGCTACTTGGCAAGAGTTACTCTCCTATAGGTCCCCTGACAACTCCAGAACTGTTTTTGTACTCTCATGCTTGTGATTGATTAGAAACACTGATTACTGTTCTTTTTGTTAAAAATACGGCGTGTAAGGTATGACCCATAATGTCATTAAGTTCTGTAACTACATCATAATTCGATAGTCATTCACATTTTGCTACAAGCTCTGGAGTATCACATGTAAGCTGCTTTAAAGGCAAACTGTAATTGACTATAATGCAGAACTTTCCTCAGAAAATTCAATATAATCTATTTTGAGTTTATGTCTGGGAAATTTCAAAAGAGGTACCATGCCCGAACGCTATCTTCTACTGAGTCCACATTTTACAGTACTAAACCTAGCCATACTTCATGATATTTCTACTCTTCTGAAACCCTTTGGGGAAGAAAAAAAAAACAACAACAACAAAAAACCAGAAGGGATGAAATTTAAATTGTTGCTATTTGTTCCTTATTGTCCATAGAACCCACGATGTGTTCACTACTTCCCAAACATACATATCTGAAAATACTTGTCCCAGGAGATCTGCAGCCCAGGGTTAGATGAGCAGGCAGATAAAGGAGCAGTAAAATGAGAAGGAGATTTTTTATACAAGGCTGGGTGGGATCAGTTTTGTATAATCATCTTTCACTTTTCATCTGTGGAGGATACCCGGCTGATGGCATCAGGAATCGCTGTGCAGCTTTCAGCAAAGGGAGGCTTTGTGAAAGGCTTGCCACCTACTGAACTTGGAAATATTAACCAGTTTTTTAGAATTAACCATGTTGAACACATACTTTAAAATAGGTTAGGACGTGGAGCTGCACACAGGGGAGATGAACACTAGGAAGGATAGATCCTGCTTGCCAAAAAATCATGTGATGGCAGATGTACTGTTATGGAGAAGGTATTCTCACCTCAGGAGGGTACCAAAGATTTGACAATGCTCTTCTTTGTATGCAGTGTGGGAGATTAAAATATGCCTGTGTGCTGATGACTTGAGGTCAGCAGTTGCAGATGAGCAAACACCACAAAAAAAGTGCATGATCTCTAGAGCACTTGGAGGTGTTTGAGGACTAGTTGGCTACTTATTGGGGTGGATAACCCAGAGTGTGAGGTATCGAGGCACAGAACTGAAGGTGTAGTTACAATGCATGGAGGGAAGTGTTACATTCACACCTTAGTTTTGCTGCGTAGATTGGCCTGTATCAGAAAGGATATTGGCCGAAAATTGATTTAATTAATTAATGGGGTAGGGGACCATGACCCAGACTGTTATTTGAGTTCATAGATAAGAAGAAATTCAGAAGTGTGAAATAACCTGGTTCCATGGCTTAGTGCTGAAGCATGCTACTGCTGAGTAGTGCTAAATCTGGGGATTGATGAGATGTCACTGAAATGTGTTTCGATGAAGGTCCTCTGAAGCTAGCATTCACGCTGCTGTTTTTGTAGTCTACAAACCCTTTTGTTTCTCTTATCTGAACAGATAGGAGAAAACTTCCTTTGCTGCACAGAGGATCACTGGGGGCAAGTTAATGATTTCCAAAGTGATAAAAGAGGGGGGTTGTTTCTGCAGAGCATGTAATTTGGAGAGCTGGCTACAAATCTTCTTAAGATGCAGTTAACAAATAGCAATTTTCAAGCTTGCTTTGCATTACATGTTTTTCTGGTTGCAGAATTACTGTGAAAATCAGAGACTCTAACCCATGTAATATGTATTTTTGTTTCGGAAAATGTGCCCTCTGAGGTACAAAATCTTACATGTTCTTACACTATTAAGCCAACTGAACAATTTCCCAAGTTGTGAATCATTAACCTACTTTTTGTCTTCTAGAAAGAAACAGAAGTGTTGCTCTGTAAGAGCAAAAATGTTTGTAATAAACCTTTCCAGTGGGAAAAATACTCTCTACATCCTTAAATCCAGTATCCATAAAAGCAGAAAAATGAAGGACTTAATTTGAAGGCTTTACAACTGTCTTTAGCAAAGCAAACTTCCAGCTACAAAAAGTTTGATGGCACCATTGTCTTTTGGTGACACCTAACACAAAGGAGATGGGCTCCTTGATTTATGTTATAGATACATGCCACCATAGTGTAATAATTACAGTGATGTATGCACAAACTGTTCTTTTTAAGATTAATGAAGTTATCCTTTCAAACCACATAGATGACTGTGTCTTAAAAATACAAAACCATAAACATGGCTGAAATTACTGTACTGTGTAGTAAGGAGTGATTAATTTTCACTTTTTCACTGTTTTTCTCTGTACATGTCACTGCCTGTACGGGAAGACTTCTGAAAGCATACCTTTTGAATGGATAGCAGAAAACTTGCTGAGGATTCATGAGGTATTAGCTTTGATTAGTGGGTTGTTCTGGTCTAAAAATACTCCAGAGATCTGAAATTGTGGGCTTGCTGGCCACTAAATGAAAAGTGCTTTGCTTATAATACTCAGGTGTTTCTTACCATGTACCAGATTGACTTTGTGACAAAAGGGTCTTCAAGTGGCCTGAAGTTGTATACATATAAAGGAAAAGGATATCCACTGTTGTTTTTCATTTGATCCTTCTGCTGAAGTGGGAAATGGATCAATCTTATGCCTGTTACAACAGTCACCAAGGGCTCAGTGGAGTTGGGTTTCAGCTAATGGCTCTCGGTCCTTGGAGCTCCCTGTCTCCATTTCTCCATGTCCTTCTGCCTGTGCCTCAGTGCAGCAAGCCCACCAACTGTGGCCCTGATCCTGGAAATAGGACATCCCTCTGGGCAGGCTGCCACACATTTGAAAGCAAAAATGACAAAATAAAGTCAGGTTGTACCATTCACCTGGTAGTATATTGCATTACCATGGTAAGAAAGCTTTGTGTGGAAGAAATGATGCTTGAATATTAGAAAAAAATTAAAGGAGAAAACTTATGTCAGAAAAGGTGACAGAAGTTTTAATGTATGCTGGCATAAAAGACAGATTTCTTTATGGTTCCTTGCTTTTAACAAGGAATACTTATTTTGTTTCTTTCAAGTATTGCCACAAGGCCAAGGTGTCTAAAGTCAGCACAGAAAAGTCACAGGAGAAGCAAAAAAAAGTGCTGTCTTCTGAAAGGAATCACAGTGACTCCTGTGTTTTAATCCCACCTCCATCACCGGCCTCCAGCACATCACTTACCCTTCTGACTGTGCTCACCCAACTGTAAAATGGGGATAACAATAGCTACTTACCTACCCCAGAGGAGAGCTGTAGGGATTAATTGGTTGATGCTTGCGAGTTGCTTTGAAGAGACAAAGTACTTATTCTAGAGTCTGTCAAAATTATTGGTGGCACTGATCAGCTGGAATTCAAAGGGGACCGAACTCATTAAGGTTCTGATCTTCTTCCTCCATTTGGCGATGTTTATGGGTTAGCAAATCTCACTGCGTCTGGATACTTTATTGTTTGTTTGGAAGCGGAGTAGACTAAAAAGTTGCTTTGAACAACTTTGTTAATCCTTTTTACAAACATGTCTTCATTTACATATCACTGAAGCTGAAGTTTTTATCTTTGATGATGGTGCAGCAGAACATTTCTAGAGTCATTCTGATTTTTTTTTTCCAGAACAGTGGTTGGATCAGAATTATGAAAAAAAAGTAAATCCTGACTAACTGTATGTTAAATCATTTCTTTGCTGTAACCAAGTAGGATTTGGGCTTTCCTAGCATTCTGATACTTTAATGTTTAGCTATGAGATGTGGTTTCTGCTGAGAACCTGTTCACAGTTCAGTTTTGCTTCTGTTGATGCGTGCTGAGAGCATGCTAAATCCCTGTCTTCAAAGCACTTAGAGTTAAAACATAATGTGTGTAATACATAATTAGAAAATCTGGTTCAGGTAGTCATATCAAAATGTATGTAGTATCATAATGTGATATCTTCATACAGAGCTTTCAGGTGCAGTTATATCTGCATGGAGCCTCTCCTACCACTGCAAACAGCATTTATCCACTGGGGGACACATTGAGTGAGCAGGGCCCCAGGCATCCTGATCCAGCTTTGCACCCAGATGCATTTTCCAACCTGACTCTCTGTCACAAAGTGGGTCCATCAGACCTTGTCCATGTACCTCTGCTACTAGCAAGTGCCCAGAGGTACATGGATAAAAATACATCCACTCACAATTGCACATACTTGTTTGCTCTACAAACTGGAAATAGTGTGCTGATGTTCTTTTTCCAATTCTGACAGCTTTTGAACAATCTTTTCTTGAAATAGTGACTCTGGAACTGTACTTGGGATGTAGTGAAATATGTGCCGTGTTTTCTTTATCATTTTCACACACCTGTTTTAATTCTTTCTTTGAAAGTGATATTGGCCATTCATTTTTCATGCGTTTTGAGCTTTTGAGTTGGTTGAAATCATTTCTTTATCTCCTTTGTCCAGTTGTTTTGCATCTGAAAAGTGGCACTAAAAGCAGAATTAAGAGCAACAACTCTTCCTGTTTAGCAGTTTTGCAGTCAGAAACCCACAAACGATTTAGTTTTATTGCAGCAACTTTGAAGGAAAGTCTGTGCACGTGGGTGCTGAGCCTCAGCTTGGATACTTGGTTTTGAATCTGTGTGCCAGGGATTACTCCCATCTGTGTTTCCTCACCGGGCTGGTGGCTGAATCTGTTGTTCAACATCAGGGAGATCAGCCAAGTCCAGCATTGTGCTTTTCCAGTGTTTCTTTCCATTGGATCTGTCCTCCCACTATTTCCATGCAAATTCACTTCAGAATTCCAAACATTTCTGTTCTGCTGGAAGTCAGGTTTGCCATATGCTGTCACTGGAAAGCCTTTGAGATACACTGCCTTTTTTTTACTAGCAGGAGGTGCAGGAGTGAGCCCGGGCTTTTGTTTCTGAGTCAGTGTTTCCTCTTTTGCTAGTAAAATCAATGCCATGTACTCAGTGACCGTTCATGAATTTTCTGTCAAAAGCATGGTTCAACTTTTCTAAAATGATCAAAACATCTCTACTAAATGTTGGGAAATTTTCAGTGCTGCAGAGTCAAAGCCCTCTGTATACAGTCCTTGCTGAAATACTCTGAATAAATACACTTGTACAGCCTGCTGTATTTATTGTCTAAGCTATAAGGATGTTGACAGCTATATTCCTTTCTCTACTTATTATCTGACAGTGAAATAATCATGATATTGCACCCTTATTATTTAGAGTAGATACTGGGTTTTGAAGAATTGTATTTGCTCTTTGCAGAAAGTAGAGTTGTATGGAATGTAAGCAGTAGTAGTGTAGTGAAACTCTTGGAGTTTTCTTCCACCAATGGAGATGCTCTTTTGAACATCTGACAGGCAGGGTTTGGGGCCTTATCTTTGTAAACAACCAATGAGATCACACAGTGTGATTTCTTCTCTGCCATTAAATGACTGATCTCCATAAGAGCAGCAGAACTGCTTGAAGAAAGGATTGGGGTCATAGAATAATAGAATCACAAAGGTTTGAAAAGACCTTCAAGATCATCCAGTCCAACCATCCACTTACAACCAGTATTTCTGCACTAAACCATGTCATGGTTAGTAGATGTTGAACTGCATAGATGTTGAACCTCTGTTTTTGATTTAACAGGAAAGTAAATCCAAATTTCAAGGTATCTCTTACCACATCAAGAGAGCTCCAACCACTGAGATAAAAAGCTAGTCATTCACAACTGGACTCACTGAACATTCAGTTTGCTAGTTTGAATTAATTTTCTGCTGAAACAGGCAACTTTTTTAAAGCAAATATGGTGCTGAACCAGACATGTAATTTCCCACGATGACTGGAATGAATCCTTTACAGACACCATAGCACAATCTCTGGCTGATCTGACAGAAATGCGATAGCTTGCTAGCGCTGGATCCAGATCACATCTGCACAACTCAGTGGTTCAGCTATGATCTGTTATTAGTAACTGGGGAGCCATCATCTCCACAACTGAAGATGAAGCAGGATCCTTAAGGAGTGTGCAGATGAGAAGATGAGCAAATAGCTGTGTCCTCCCTGCCATGGCAAGAGGAACTTACCATTGGAGCTCTGGGCAGCTTGTTTTTCACTGTCTCATCAGATGATTGCACACATAGAAGAGGCATTTAGAAAATCAGCTGTTGTGAATATTTACTCATGTCTGCATTTTTGTTCATGCTTCAGTATATCTGGTTATGCATAAGTGCATCAGCACAGATACAAAGAAATCTTCCCCAAACATACACGTAAACAGAAAAAAGGTGAGTAAGTACCAGTGAAGAAAAAAAGAAGAAAAAATACCAGTCAAGCAGACTGCACATGGGGCTTAGCTGTATCACTGCCTTCCAGGGCATAGCTGAACAGAATTATGTAAATGCTTCAATACTCAGCAGAGATGGTTCAAATTCAGCTTAATTTACACTTCCAACTTCTCCCACTAGGAGTTGCAGCCTACTGTCCTGTTCCTTCATTCATGAGTTCAGTATAACTGAGCATGCGAAGAAAGACTTCTGTCTTGAAATGGTCACTTTATAGTTGAACTAGTTATTCTAGGAATTTGCTGTTTTTTTAAATAGAAGGTTCTAGATTTCTGAGGTTATTTTTCAGCACTGAGTGAGTATTTTGAAAAACATGAGAGGGGAATTCTAAAAATATTTGTAGGTGACAGTCTGTGTTCAGGACGGCCTGTACTAAGTGCTATTTTATCTTTTTTTTTTTTTAACTTATAAAAACAGGAAGGAGCCTTGCTACTTCTGAGGACCCTGATAAATGTCTCTACCTGTCATTTTCTAGAAAGATCTCTTCAGGTGCCAAGCAGGGGTCACTGTAACCATGGATACTTGCACTCCTTTTTCCCCTTGGGTTTCTGTGAAAAACTTGGTGTGGTGCCCAGTTTAAACCACATTTTGTGTTAAGTAATCATAGGCTCATTCTGTTCTTTGGTATTGTGGTTTTTAAGTTTTCAACGGTTGCTCTGTGGTTTAAAGGCTGTTTTTTTATTCCCTGTTCTTATTTTATGCAAAGAAGATGTTAAAGCAAAGTTGCTTGATAACAATTTTTCCACCAAAATAAAGTCTTTTGGGAAGGATTGATTGTTATGTGGTTTAAAATTGAAACCAAACTAAGAAACCACTTTAGTGCAGCTTTATGTTCAATGAAATATTTATGTGTTTTACTGAATTTGGAAGGAGATTTTTCAGTTCCTGGGATCCCTCAAAATGCTCTTAAGAATTAAAAAAAAACAAAAACAACCTTGATTTTTTTTTTAACATGTAAAATAAGAGTCAGTATTAGAAAGTTGTGAACATATATTTTACTGAAATAAACTGGAATACTTATTTTCCATGAAGTAGTCTGTCAATCCTCCTCTACCGCTTTGATATAGATCTACAAAGGATCTAAGTCTAGTTGAAGGAGCAGTGCAATATAGGAGGGGAAAATAATTGTAGGTTCTTCTCACCTTTCAGAAGGTAGTTGAATAAGGGGACAAATCCAAGGGTATCTAATATGAATGAGTATATGAAAAGGGAATCTGCCCTGCTGGGTATGGATATAACTGAAAGAGTGCCATGTGATCAGATCAGAAGAACCTCATTTGGAATAACCGTGCTCAATGAGAAGTCTTAGAACAATTAGTTTTGGTAGATCTGTCAAAATTAGGCCAAAGTCAAGTGAATATTGAATAGCAAATACAGGACCTACATTGAAAAATATTAACGTGGGCTACTATTGTTCTACCAGGCAAAGTTTTAGAACAACTTTTGATGGGAGGAATATTTGTAGGTGTGGAAGTAAATGGGAAACAGAGCAAAAAAGGAAATAGAGTTTATAAAGATATGTTGTGGTATGACTACTTAATGACTTTCTTTGGTAACTCATTTCCTAGGCAGTGGTAATAGAGTAGATAACACTTGCCTGGACTTTATTAAAGTATTTCATATGATACCATTCGAATTCTTACTAGCTTAGTTAGTCTCTACGGTTAGATTCTAATCTAGAGTCTGTGGGAATTGGTATCTGATATGAATGAGGAAGTTTCTAGAAGGGAAATTATAGTGATGACACTGAAAGGGAAACAGCAGGTTGCAGGACGGTAATCTGTAGGTCTCTTTGATACTCAGCATTGGAACCAGTTATACTTACCATTTTCCATCAACTTTCAGACAAATGTACTAAGCTCCTGAAATTCACTAGAGGTGGAAAGCTAGGTGCCACTGTTAAAAACTGGGATATCCTCTAGCATGACTAAAGGGGAAAAAACTTCAGAATATCAGCTGACTGTAGAATAAGTCTGAACCACCAATGCTATGTCCTTGAATATGTCCTTGATTACTGGATGTAGGAAGAAGGGTCTACCAGAAGAGAAAAGGATATACTACCACTACCATACAGAGAACTGAAAAGAAAAATTAATTCAGATAGAACAGGGAAGAACTACTGGGATGAAGTGTGGAATGGAAGATTTCACTCATGAGAGAAGGCTGAAAGAGCTTTTATGCCTTCACTCATAAAATGAATGTTGAAAGGAGCAGTGGAGAAGAAGTAGGCCCTTGAAAAGGAAAAGAAATACTTGCACCAGTATCAGCGCACATATGACTGGATGTAATACACTGCTGAACACATTATGTAAAAATATGGAAGTTTTTAACTGACAAACGAATATCCTCTAGGATCAGTTTCCCAATAAAGGAATATTTTAAGGTGGGGTAAAGCAGCTGGTTGCTTTGACAGATTTACTGGGACTCATTGAGCCTAATTCAGGCCTGTTATCCTAGATTCTCTTCTGAAGTTCTGTTCCCTTGTTATCTGTATGTCTGTGAATGTTAAAAAAAATGCCACATAGCTGATGACTAAAGAATCTAAGCATTTGTATAACTTTTATATTTAACATTTTATTTAATTCAAAACTCTTTAAATTCCTACTTTTAGCATTTCGGGTACTAATAGGATGGCAAGATCACTTTTAGGTGAGATGGAAATAACTGCTGAGAAAGTACACATTTGGTACCTAAAGATAAAGTAGTATCTAGTAGTTCCTAAAATCCTGATTTTGCTCCAAGAGAGAAGCAATTTTCAGCCAGAAATGTCAGATGCTAGTGTCCAAGCCATGAATCTATGCCTGAGTTGGTGAGCATGTGTCCGTTGACCAATAGAGCCAATGTACTCTTTGTATCAGATGTAAGTAACTGTTACTTGAAAACAGATTTCAGAATAGCATATAAAACCAGTCTTGTTCTGTACCTCTATTTATCACAAAATCAATCAGAGTCATTAATTCAGTGGCATCTGACTATGTAACAGACACTCTTTTAGAGAAACTTCAAGTAGAGTCATTCATAAACAATGTGTTAGTCTGAATAATTCCAAGAAGAAAGGAAAAAAAAAACAACAAAAAAAACCCAACAATACAAAACTTATGAACAAAAGGACAAAAAGGCCTTTTCATCATCTGTCTGTTGTATTGCTGGAAGAAGGTGCTTTCCTATAAGACAGGTTGCAATTAAAGACAAGAAAAGGCAAGTAAAAGCAAACGGTAAATATATAGAGCCTAAATCTAGGGGTTAGGAGCAAGTCAGTGCCTGACACGGTAAAAGTAAAGTTAAATTTATTCTTAGACTTTGATTTTTAACTTGTGAGAAAGGATGCAGACTCAAGAGGAGATAAACTAGATGTTGCTTGGCATTGTGTTAGATACTAGGGAATATAACCACAATTACAAATCCATTGGAACTTGGCTTTGTTAATTATTGGAATGGTAGATTGGAGCCTATCAGAAGATATTATTTTTTAATATGAAATACTATGTAGAATTTGAATGTGCATTTGCTTCTTTTCTTATAAATAGGAGACACACAATGAAGTAGAAGTAATAATATTAGAGAACAGCATGATTCTGTGTTCTTCTAGGTAATATCCACTTGATTACAAGGAAAAACTTGTACAACTTACACTCCAATCAGAGATAGCTAGACAAGAAATGGCAGTGACAGTTTAACTGGCCTCATGCCCATCCTTTGGACTAAAGTCCCTGCAAAGGCTTAGTTTGAAGCAACAAAGTATGGTACATTTGTCTGTGATTCTTTGTAGTATTTGTTATGTGAAAACCACATTCTATGCAAGTAAATTCTTTCTTACAGAGAAGTTGCTTTGTTTTGCTTGTGAGGGTCCATGGAACAAAATTTAGAAAGTAATTATCTTCATTGCTATGGATAAAAGGAAAAAAATACATAAAAATAAAACTATATATGATACTTGTAACAAAATGAATTCCTATACAGTCATCCAGAAGGGCTTGTCCAGCAGAAATTATCGTACATGAAACAGATCAGAATTGTCTTATGTATTTACTTGAAAATGTTCGTAACAGAGGTAAAATCTCTCTGGAGGCCAGGCTAACTTTTGCATCTCAGTTTTCTTAAAAGTTGTGTAGTGAAGTACACAAGCACAGAGCTGAGCAAAACTTGGACCTTTGTGTCCAAGGTGCAGAACTTGCTGTGAAGTTAACATTGTTTGCAGAATTAAGGCTGTTTCAAGTTGAGTTAGGTTAAACAAGGAGGACAGGAAAGAGTAGCAAAGAAGACGAACAGTAAGCTTAGAAGAAACAAGCAAGAAGAGAGAGAATTGAGTCACTGTGGGACAAGAGCAAAAAAAAAGATGGTGACAGATGAAGTTGATAGTCCTTTTTTTATTTTCTTTTGTTAGAAAACCATAGACAAACAACCTTAGCCTGATGAGTAGGAAGAGGTGAAGATTTTTCAGTCAAGGAGCAGGTCAGTTAGAATTGCTGCATGCTGAGCAGAATGAAAAATGGGAAGGCAAAGGGAAATGGGGGCCTCAGGGAAAATTTGTCCTCGCTCAGTAAGGACAAGGATAGTACTAGATTCACAGAGACTTATTTATCATCCAAAGAAAAAAGACAAGGAAGGTAGAGAAAATTGTGCCCTTCCTTAAATTTCTGTGTGAAATATTTTAGATTCAAAGTTCTTTTATAACAGCAATTGTGTTTGTGTTTACTCTAAAAAGAGCAACATTATTCTTCTGAAAGTATGAAAACTGGGGTCCTTCAAGATAGGAAAACCTGTTTTATTCCAAGTGCAAGTAGAGCACTGTAAGTAAAAGTCAGTTATGGATTCCATTATAATTTCTCCCTCTTCCTGTGAGATAGGAAATCTCTTTATCTTTTAGCCCACATTTCTCATATAGGTTTAATTTTATCTCTATCAAATAACAATTTTATTAAAATTAGGAAATCTTTGTACTATTCCTTTGGTTTTGTGCACACATACACTAGCACACATGCACACAGGCATATACACATATTCTCTGTCCTTGGAACTGTGAAATGGTGCACGGAGGGGCTCTGTTCTTAATAGTGGGCAACTTGTAGCATGTTCCCCACTGTATTATGTGACAAAGATCCTCAGAGAACCAAAATAATCACCACAACAACTCACTGACATAGCATTTTATCTCTTCTCATTACACGAATTCCATTCCTGGAGGACTTTATTTTTCATAGAGTAGTGTTGTAATAGCTTCACGGGTCCCACCAGTCTTGTCCCTAACCTTGAGGACTTACCTACAGAATAGAAAGAGTTGATTTAGTTCTTTCCCTGAAGTAGTCAATGGGGTGCCATTTGGGGCGAAGTGTAAGATGGGGCCACTTGTCCGTTAGGAAGTGGAATGAAACCACTAATTCATTTTATGTAGACTAACAAAACAGCTGCCAGACAGTAATAATTTTCAGTCAGGGCTGACCTGGGGTAGATTTAACAAGTGACCTAAAAATGAAAAGCTTGGAAGGCAACTGCAAATCCCCTGAGTTACTTTAAAAGCCATGCTTCTGGAAGGCTGAGAAATATATAATTTAGTAAGGAACAGACAATAGGTTTCAACTAATATGCTTGCATTTTTCTAGGTTGGATTATTTTTACTTGATGCCATCATTTATAATGAATGTGAAGTACAACATCATAAAAATAATAATGTTTTGTGTTATCTTTGCATGAAGTTAAATTAACTGCTGAACAGGAAAGTGATAGGGAATCAAACTCTTGGAGTGCATTTTTGCATTTCTGTAAATGAGTAGAAATGCTAGGAGTAAATACAGTGCACTTTGAAATCAGTATAATATTTATTTCCTTGTCCCTGTCACAGGAGGTGCCCAGGGCTGAGTAATGAGACTATTTCAGGACAAGGGCTTGGACAAAAAAGAATGATGCTGTTTTTTTCGACACAAGTCAATAAAAGGGGGCTAAATTAGAAAATAATGAATGGCCTGTAGAAAATAGAGGAGGAGCCAACTGTCATCTCATGCACAAGACTGAAATTAGAGGACAGTCAATGGACTTAAAATAGTGGTGACCTCTTGCTCTTTTGGCAGAGGAAGCCATGCAGCTGTGAGCCTGCGTACCAGTAGCAGGGAGAGGTCACTGACCAGGCATGGTGGCTGTGAGTGCTCCTGGAGGCTGCATCTGCTGAACTTCCAGCAGGATGAAGAAGTAGAGATGAGTACACTGCCACTTCCACACTGTTTGGGATGCCTTTGTCTGCTTCTGCTTGTGAGAATTCACAGGGAGCTGGATGAATTGTGTGTCTTAGCCACTCCCAGCTGCCTTCCTTTCCTACCATCAATATCAGCAATTCATATTAGAATCTCTGATGTGAAAAAGGAGAAGATGGAAGGTTAATTGGTACTCAAGAAGGGGCTACTCATGCTGGAGAAACACTCCTTGTCTATAGTCTGCTCACTAGAGAGTCTTGGTAAAAAGGCTGCAAGAGTTGCCTATGATCCATTGTACTGACTTAGTGGTCTGCCTGTAGACTGTAGCTGATCTTTGATATAAAATATGGGAATTTCAAATGTGGTAAATGGAAATATTTTTCTCCATACTGAAATTCTGCTGCAAGTGTTTTCACATTACTGAAGTGAAAAACGTATAGGGATTACAGAAAGAAAAACTTGCTTATATTAATACTGTCTAGATTTAGAGTTGCTAGAAACAGCATCTGACTCTGTAATTAGTTTCTGGGAGAAAAGTGGTTGGTAACTTTTGTTTTTAAATTTTTTTTGGTAATGTCAGTTTTCTGCTGTTTTAATATCCTGAATTGATTCATTGTGGAAGTGGTGGAATCATATTGCTGGGATCAAGTCCGACGTTTGTGGGACAAGGCATTATATCTTACCAGTAATGCAAAAATGCATTTTTTAAGACCTGTAGAAAATATAAAGGCTGGCATGGAGGAGAGGGAAAACATTTAACAGCTGTCAGAGTTTTTGCTTTTGAAAAGCCAACCACTATCAAATTAAGAATTCTGCATAATCTGTACTATTGTCTAACACGCTGTGGAAATACCCATATTTCTAATGACAAAAAGCACAACATTTTAATTTCCTTAGACAAAGAACTGTTCTCTACTTCTTGCTACACAAAACTTTTCAGTTTTATTCATGGCTCTACCTCTACCTATCTGAGGTGACCTCGGATTACTTCACACCAACTGTGACCACGAGGTGCCCAAGCACAGAGGAGATACTTTTGGTACAAATTGCTTGGCCTTTTCTCATAAGTGCAAAGTTGCCTTACGTTACCTCACCTTTACTACCAGGCACCACTCCCCACAGGCTGACCATGCACACCTTTTACCTCTGTTAAATCAAGGTGGTCTGTTGTTGTATTCCATGTCTGTCATGACGCTATCTATTCATTTTCTGAGACTGTACTATATATAAAATACGTCTCTTTTGCTTTCAGCCAGCAAGAAAATTTTGGTGGTGTTGTTCTGGGAGGTTGATGGAAATACTGAGTTTTGCAGTTTTCTCCATGGATCTGAGGTGGTTGACCTCTATTGAGAGAGTTTGTGGGATAGCAGCTGAGCCATTTTTGTCTTGTGCACACCTAAATTTTGCTCTTGGTGTTGACAGTTTCATAGTTCCAGTAGGATAGAGTTGTCATCAAGGGAAGTTGAGATCATATAGCATGAAATGGCTCCTCGCTTAAAAGGCACTGAAGGAGAGTTTTGGATGTGGAAAACAAATAATCTGATCTCACTGAATGCCTGCTATGAGATGAATGAAGGGGGCTGTACGCATAGATGATAACGGTCTTTATGCAGCTTGCACTAATTCAAAGACTATGAAGACTTAATGAGATATACTTCAAAGGCATATTTCAGATTCCCACATATGCACAAAAATTTGGACTTTTTAGTTCATTAACATATGAATTTCTATGGTAAACTTTTAATCCATTGGTGAAGAACACTCCTCTTATTGATTAATGTAGAAAACGTTCTACTACCCAGGAATTAACTGATAAGACATACTACACCTTTCACTCAGGTTTACATTTTGGTTTTAGTATTGAATCTCTGCAGTTCAAATAGAATCATCTTTACCTGGCCTTAGAAGTAATGTGTGCCTGGACTAAGTTAACAAGCAAGGAGGAACCAAGTTGGTAGTTTATACATAACCCCCTCTTTTTTGCAGTATACATCCAAACTGAATGAATTCAGGATTAATATTGCCCTTCTACAGATGCCTGCCAAGGGCATTATCTGTCAGCTGGTTAGGGAAAGATTCTGAGATTTCTCCTTAAAAAGAAATGTGGGGTGTTCACTCAGCACACAAACAAATTCAAAAATAATGAGGATCAATGAACAGAGCACAGCTTTGCTGAATGAGGATTTGCAGCTGACATATACTTAGAGAGAAATTTGGAAATGTACATCAGTCATCTGAGGTAACTGCTATGCATGAATTTAAGCACAAGTAAATTTTCCAGAAGCGGTGAACAATCAGAGAATGTTGTAAGGAAATTTGACTTCTAATTCACCTGTATATATTTTAACTAGCTCTGGTATCTTGTTATTAAGTACAGAGTTACAAAATATTTCTCTAATAGTTTCTTTTAATGAGTATTATGTATCAAAAATATTAAGGCCTGCATACACTTACAATTATATTTAGAATGCTTAATGAGTACTAGGTGCAGAAGAGATTATATTTAAACTGAGGATATCTTGGGAAACTTTCACTGCATGAACTCTGTAAAACTCCATTTTACAGTTTATGGTAAATTATCTTGCCGTAGACAGTAAGGACTTCAGAATTCAGTGTAATGAACTCATCCCATAAAATGTGTTAGCACCTCTTCTCTTAAACCCTGGAAATGAAGGAACATCAAAACAATGAATCCTGATAATCCTCTCCAACAAGGCTTAAATTCCTGCAGTGATCCTTTGCTGAAGGAGCTGCTCTTTAACAATGAGCCTTACACAGATGCTCCCCAGGGCAGGGAGATAGGCAGGATGCAGGCTTGAATGTTTGCTGGCCCAGGCAAGATTTTTTATAGCCTTCAGCTAGGCAGCGCCAGTTAATTCAGTGAACTGTTTAACTGACTTGTCATCATACAATGTTTCTCTATCTGTGTTTAACTGAAAGCTCTTGGCTATACCCTTTGGCATCTGACAGCATTTCTAAAATAATTAGAAAGCTGAAATCAGGGAATCAGGTAAGAGGATGGCTAAATAGCATGAAAACAAAGACATGACAGGGAGCTTGGGGGTAATTTTCCTCTTGGTTCAACAGCCTTGATTTCTTTGCAAAGCCATACCTGCCTTCTGCTGACTACTCAACATCACATCTTCGCAATAACCCCCTGTTCTTCCTCCTATTCCTCCCACTCTGTCCTCCATTCTGAAAAATCCCCTCCAACTCGCAGTTCATTCTGAAAGCAGAAGGAACTGTGCATGTTAGAACCAAACATTTTCCTATCTTCCAGTAACTAGTAAATACATCTGCTTTGTGATGTGGATTTTTTTATAGAACTTGACCCACCAGAGTGCTTTTTTGTTTGTGATGTTCCCATGTGTCTCTTGCTATGTTGTGCACTGCCCTTTTTGTGCTCCTATCTCTTAGAGGTCTGTAAGAACCTGCTGTGGTATGGAATTTATTAAGCATCTCTTGTGGTGAGCTGCTTTATTAGAAATCTTGCACTGAACATGACCAGTAGCCATTTTATGAGCACTCTGTAACTGGAATACAGCAAAGGACAAGTAGGGAGAGATGGCTCATATCTTACACTTCTGATTTAAAAGCTCATACTAGAATTGAGAGAGCAGAGTTAAAATGAAAAAAAAAAGAGTATTATCTTACAACAACATAGATATAAAATGAATCAGAAAGACTCTTGAGATATTTCTCGGTATAATTTATATTTAAATTATTTTTGATTTATAATTTACATTAAAACAAAAAGTTCTCTGTTAAAGAAATCATTGTTAAAACAACATTTTCACTTTCCAAAAAGCTGCTTCTATGTCTCTATTTTTGAAAGTCATAATAGGCATCTAGTCAAAACCAATCTGCTTCCTTGTGGGAGCACATCCAGCTCATGCTTCTCACTGTGAAATGCCTTCCTGCCACTCTTACTGGGCAATGTTTTTGACCACACCATGTTTCTGAATGGATATATGAGATATTTAGATCTCCAGCCTCTTCATTTTCACTTCTACAGAAACTACAGAAGAAGTGAACTACTGAGCTGATAGAACCAATCTATTTGCTTGGCTTCCTGCAAAAAAATCAGTTACAAATATATATTACAAAGCTAACTAGATTGATCACTAGTGCTTCTCTTAACTTCACTTGCAGACTGAATGAGCTGGTATTTTGATTACAGTATCTTCAGTGTGGCCATTAATAGCATACACATTCTCCTAGAGACCCCTGACTTGCTTCTGAGCTATGTCCCCAAACACCTTCCTTCACATTAAACATAAGTAGATGCAGCGTCAGTAAAAGCACAGCAGTTCAAGTAGCCTTCATGGAATGGCTGCTCTCCCTTAGGTTACCAAGCTGATTAGAAAGGTGTAAGTCCAGACAGCCTGAATTGTGTGACAATCACACCTAAACCTTCGCTTGGTGAAAGTACTTGCACAGTGAAGTATAAAGCAAATGCAGTCTCTACAAGTAAAGCTTTCATTTTTTTCTTCATTTAAAAAAAAAAAGAGGAAATTCAGTCAAATTCAGGAGGTCACACTGATGTTTACACAACTGAAACTTTTGTAAAATTTTGAGTTTTGCAAAATTATCCGCACATCTAGCAAAACTTTCTGTTTGCTGCAAAGTCCTGGGGGCTTAGGGCCAGCAGTACTGCTACACTGAGTTTTGTCTTGTAAAAAACACTAGTGATTTTTTTTAAAGCTCCAGATAATCAAGCTTGCATAGATGGTGGATATAGTAGATCCTTTTTAGCCATAAACTTTTCCTTTTCTGCCTTGGTGATTTTAAAAATACAACCTTAATTTTTAACCTGTATGAAGCTTTTCTACATTTAACATTACATTTACGTACAGTCTTGGAAGTGTGGTCTTCATGGTCATAGTGCTTTAAGCTATGCTTTTTTTAAGGCCTTTTTCCATTCAGTTCATGCTTTATAGAAATCATTGCATTAACAGTCAGAGCAGTTAGCATTTTCATTATGATGACAAGAATAATGGTGCATTAATAGAGGATAAATTGTGTTTAGAGTGTAGAGAAAATTTTAAGTGCTTATTGATATAACTGTTTCAGCTACAGGCAGAAAATGGGACGGGTTTAATAATCTTTGAAGCAGGTAGGAGATACCAGATATTGCAGGCTCAACATGTACAAACTCTTAAGTGAGAACCTACGTTCCAACAACATTTCCTATTGCAAGTTTTCCAAGATTTTGATGAGAGTTGGGAACAAAAGCTGTTCTGTTCATCCTGGGGTTTACGTCACCAGTTGTCTTATTATTCCTGATCCTTTGCCAATCATATTGTAAGCTTTGAGAAAAGGATGAAAAAGCAGCTTTTCTCCTTTAAAGAGATTTGAACTCTGAAATCTTATTACTGCGACCATTAATTGCAGAAAAGGACAGACAGAAATGCCAGCTACAGAGTACAGTAGAGGTACTCCTGACAAGATTTTTTGTTCCACATAATGGCATTTCTGTATGGTGAACTTAAGATTATAAATGTTCACATAAATGTTAGTCGTTGGGATTTTATGTTTTTATATATTTTTTTAATGGATAGGAATAGTGTACAATAGGAGAATGGGATTGGAAACATCCAGATTGACAAGCAATCTTCATTTTCTAGATTTCTTTCTTATCCTGTCATTTTGGAAACACTGACTGCTTGTCTTTAAAAACTTAGAATTGTTTTAAAAACATTTTAAATGCAAATATATGTCATTTAGTCCTTTGCAACAGCCTCAAACATTAAAACGAGGAAAAGAAGGACTGTCTTCGATGCATTAACTACGTTCAAACAGAGTGTGCCTAGGGGACAAAATCCAGGGAAGAAACTGCAGCTGTTTCTCTTTGGGAATGTACTTTTGTATGTGTATCTATGGAATAGCTTTATCTTAATAGAAATGCATTATTTGTATTTGTATTTGCATTTTATTTTGCTTATGAATAGTCTAACATGGGTTTTACAGTGCAACAGAAAAAAATTCAGTTTCGAAGCATATTTGCAGCTCATGAGTTGTGTTTTAGGAATTTCATTTTAAAACTGGCCATGCAGTCCCTTTGCCAGGATGTATCCTCAGAACATTTTCCCAAGGAGCAACTGGGACCATGCCCACAGATGCATAATGGTAAAGTCTTTAAACTGTTCGTGTATCAAGCTGAAGAGGCTACCAAGGAAAGCAGCAGGGTTCCCCAGTAGCCAAATGGCGTGTGCATCGCACTGAGGACAGTTATCTGTAGTCTTAGAAGTCTTGGGTAAAACATGTGTTCTGAAATGTTTGTCACTCAAAATAATGATTGTAGAGCTGAATGGTAAAGCAGAAATGCAAGTGCCTTTCAAATGGCTTCTTTCCCTGTAGCTTAGACTCTATTCTCTGTGTGGTTGGGCTGCTTCAGGAATCTTGAGGTATCCAGAGGTCTGTGTCCACAAGTTAAATTCTTCAGGATCTTGCAATATTATTTCATTATGGACTCAGTATTTTTAAAGGTATTATTTTGCAGCCATTACCTGTTTCTTTCACTTAACTGACCTTCTATTTAAAATGTCTAAAATCATTTTTTGAAGCCACTTCTGATAACTTATATTCAGGTAAAGTTATCGCTGAAGATTCTCAGTGCTAAATGACTGACTCTGGTCTCAACTGCATTTTCTTAACTAAAGGCTTCAGAATTGTATCCAGTCTTGATTGTCCTATATGGTCACATTTTGTAAAAGGAAAAGATATATCTAAAGGTCAAAGAAATGTGTATCATCATCTGAACTAGCATTAACTGAAGTGCAACAATGCTTAGTGATTTTGAGTCCTATGGTACTTGGTTCTCAGATTTTATACATACAATTGTTTAGAATTTTAATTTGAGTATTACATTATTTGAGACATTATTGAAATGTTAACATTTTCACTGAGAACATGATCAAATACAATAGGTGAACTTTCATCCAGTATATATCAGATCTGTTGATTTTGTTGGTGGTTCTGTCCAGAGATAGAAATGAAACTGAAAACTGGCTCATGGCAAAAGCAGTCACGTGGAATCAGATCTTTTTCCCAGGACCTAAACGAAAGACACGGTTAAGGGCTAAAACTATAAAGATAATTTTCCCCAAGAAAAGAATAGCAGTAACTGAGATAGGGCCCCTCACCAGCAGCAAAAATGCAAATGCAACCTTAGCCAGAAATATCAAAACATGTACTTGTTAAAATATTACACTATTTTCAATAACAATTGCTTATTTAATATTAGTTCTCTTTCCACATCCATTTTTATAACTTCTTTTTTCTCTAAAATGTGTATTTCCAACATAACATATAGCAAGATCTATCTTGGAGGGGGAAATATTTTGAAATGAGATCTCTATTTCTACAAAACAGAACGTTTTATTCTCTGATGCCCTTAAGGATCCACAAAAATTGAACAAACCTCAGTGAGGTGCACCTCCAGTAATCACAAGCTGATGTTTTGTGTAGCAGATGGTAAAATCATGTAAATCAGACCACGGAAGTATTAAGAGGATTTTAAGGATAACTGAAGTCCTGATACTGTGCTTTCAAAATCTTTGCACTGTTATGTAAAAATACAAGAAGCAAGCAATGAAGCTGGTTTATTACTACAACAAATTAGCCTAAAAGGACTTGGAAACCATGGGTCTGAATCATAATGTTGGTATTAATGGTGCAGGAAGGCAAGTTTCTAAAATACAAAATGTCATGCTTGCTATATGTTTCTTAGATGGGAAACAAATGGGACTACATAGCATGGAATATTAGAAAGTAACAAAATTTGGTACAAGCACTTTGTAAAATTGTAAAGGTTAAGAAATATTATCACAGTAGATAAGATTCATCATAATTAAATCTAGGGAAAATGAGGTCCTCACAGAGTTTGTTTTATTATATTGATCTTCATTTTATCAGACACTACTAAAATGTATTGTTAAGGTCTGGCAGAGGGAATGTTGCTGCAAACAATCAAAGGAAAAGGTTTTCTTTGAGACTTTACTTAGTGGACAAAATATGTATTAATGGCATTGAACTTGTGTGACATTTTACTTGTATATCCCAAAATGTTCTGAGAGGAAAACCGTTTTCTCTGTTTTATAGGTTATGAGAGACCTATATATGGAGACCTAGAGAGGTACCCAACAGTGTTGTACTGAAGATTATCAAGTCAGGAGCAGAACTGAAATGAAACGCTTGATCTCTTAACTCCATTCCAGCCAAGAACAAAAAGGTACCTGTTAGTACATTTCTAAGTGGATATGTTAAATGTCTCCAAAATAATTAGAAACCTTTGAGTGCATTTTCATTTGTCCCTTGATTGCTTCACAAGGCATCTTTTCTGTTCATTTTGATAGCATGGTTATATTAGTACAATTACTTGTGGAATATTTTAGTTAAGCAATTAGCCAGGTTACTATTCATCTGAGTTCAATCGGAGTCTTTAGGGGACTTCTGCATGAAGTCAAGCAAACCTCCTCCTTTTCTTTTTGTTATTTTTATTGTTTCTCTTTGTTTGGGCAGTGTCTGCAATGCTATGGGCAATTTCCGAACATAAGGCAATATTTCCTTCCCTAAGAAGCTACATGATAAAAAAAAAAACAGAAAAAAAAAAAAAAAAAAAAG